>PVIR01003514.1:0-87786 GCA_004026965.1 Petromus typicus
CCCAGTATGGTATGTGGTTACCGGGGAATCAACCCAGGCCCTTGAGCTTGCAAGACAGGCACTGGAACCACTGACCTAACTCCCCGGCCCCCTAGCCCAAAATTTTATCTTAATTACTTACTTTTTGAAAACAACTTACGGAAGACATGACCAACATACCATACGCTTCACCCATTTCATGGCCTTTTTCCTACTTGGAAGTATTCCACAGCATCGCCAGTGTTAGGGCAGAACATTTCCGTCCTCCCAGCGACCTCCCATTAGCGGTTGTTCCTGTGCAGCTGTCCTGTACTCTGGACATTCGTGTATGTGTACTCATTGTAAATGCTCCTCATAACCGCATGAGCTGCTCTGGTCTAGCTGTGTTTCTCTCCAGGACAAGCAGGTTTTCAGCACACAGACTAGTGGTGTCTGGCGCTGGTGTTGAGGAAGGAAGCTGGGATGGTCTGGGGACGCAGGGTGCCTGTATTTCTTGCACTGGAGCCTGTACAGACTCAGCACCAGCTGTCCTGGTGTGTAGTGAGCGGATAAGTTCGATTTCTGAACAAAAACAACCAGCTCACTACCTCACACATTTCTCTGCTTTAAAACAAAAGAGTCCAAACAACAAAAACCGTTTGCTCTCTCTTTTTTTGACTTGGTTAGTATTGTTATTCCCAGTGCTGCTGTCCCCATTAGCCACAGCTCTGTGAGTCTGCTTCATGTAAGGGGCATGGGCCTGACTAGCCGCTGCCCGGCATGCTCTGTGCGGGTCCCCTTTTTAGAGCTGAGTGTGGTGGTGCACACCGGGAAACCCAGCATTTGGCAGGTTGAGGCAAGAGATCACAGCAAGTTTGAGGCTGTTGGGGGCTGCGCAGTGAGTTCAAAGCCAGCCGGGACTGCACAGTGATATTCTGTCTCAGAAAAAGAAAAAAAAGAGTTTGATCTTCAAATATCTTTGGGTAACAGTGCCAATGGGGATATCACCCTCTTGGAATATAGTAGTACCTGTTGTCATGTAAATTATTTTGAGAAGTTTTTCAGCAGAAGCAAGCAGCAGCAAAATTATTGTGTAACTTTTAAGCCAGCATTTCCTGATTTTTTTTTTTTTTAACACGGAATACTGTTTGTAGCATATCTGTTAAGTACACGGTAGAAATGTAGGAAGAATGTGAGTTCAGAGAAGGCCATGATCCTCTTCAAAAATCTGCAGGTTTTCAGTACACTCTTTGCCATAAAATGTATTCTACTTTCCCATTATGTAAAAAAGACTATCGTCTCATAGTATTTTTAAAATAACATTTACATTATAAAAATTGCCTGCTCATTGTTGAAGATTAGTGAGACATTTTGAGAGCTTCAAACCACCCCCACTGCCACCTTGCTTGAATCAGGCAGGGCCTTATGCTTTCGAGAGAAGCACTTTCCCACTGACATACATTCCTGCTCCTCCTCGTCTTTAGTTTTTGTGTCTGTGTCTGACCGTGTTGTCCCCAGAGTAGCTGGAATTACAGTGCGCACCACCATGGTGGACTATGAGCCTACATTTCAGTTTAGGTCGTAGTTGTGTCCCTGTCCAAGAAGAAAGTGGTTTCAGCACATTCATTTCTGTAAAGCATAGTTTCCTCATATGTAGAGCGTGTTATTTTGCTGTCTCTTCCAGGTTGGTGCTAGACATTGAGCAACTCATTTACGTAGAATTCCACTATCTAGTTTTGTTCTTTGATTTATCCTTCCGTTCTTTAATTTTCTTTTTTTGGGCGAGTGAATGCAGGGCCTCATACCTGTGTGGTAAGCACTGAGCCACCTCCGTACTCCTTTGTTTTCTTCCTGAGACGTGATCTTCCTTTGTAGTCCAGGTGGCCTTCCCTGCCTCAGCCTCCTTGCATATAATGCCACACTGAGTTTCTCATCCATTCTTGTATATCCCTGCGTGTGGGTCTGTTGTGTATGTGTGCACTTGCTTGTGTAAAGCGTACAATAGACACTTGATGTTCTTGAGGGTTGTAAGGTCTTTGTGAATCTCCCCACTCTTTTTTTTTTTTTTGAGACAGGGTCTCACTTTGTAGTTCAGGCTGGCCCTTGAGCTCAGCCTCAAAATCACATCACAGCAGTCCTCCTGCCTCTGCCTCCCTAGTGCTGGGATTACAGGCGTGAGCTACCATGCCCGGCACTGGTATGTGGTACTGGTTGCTGCTGGGGTGAGTCTCCACGCCCAGTATTATATGTGGTTACCGGGGACTAAACCCGGGCCCTTGTGCTTGCAAAACAGGCGCTGGAACCACTGAGCTAAAATCCTGGCCCCTCCTCACTCTTGAACTGCATCGGAACATGATTTTTTCCATAAGTGAATTGGAGGTGACCCTCACCCTGTATTCTGTGCATGGAATGTAAGGAAACCCGATGAGGCTCACAGACAGCCCTTTGTCAACAGGTGCTTACTAGCCTGCTGTCTGGGTGCCCGCCCACGTACAGTGTACACATTTTCCTCAGCAAAATTACAGTGACTTGGAATTGCTCTAGAATAGTGGAAATTGCATTTTAGAACAATGAATGAGTTACTGTGGCCATGCAGTTTTTAACGTATTAGGCTTCCCACTTTATAATATATACTCTTGTACTCTATTCTCTGTCTCATGAACACTTTCTTATGTGTGTGTACATTTAAAGGTACTGCAACAGCCACTTGCAAGTACTTGGCTTTATCCCGAAAAAAGAGAGGAAGAAAAAGAATGATCCTATAGATGAGGTAAAGGTCAGGCACCAGATGGATACCATGGCCTTCAGCCTGGCGGTGCCCACGCTGGCCCTGAAGATGCCCAATGGACTGGATGGCATGTCCCTCTCTCCACCTGGGGCCAGAGTCCCTCTCCACTACCTGGACACTGAGTTGGAAGACCCATTTGCATTCAACGAGGAAGACGATGACCTAAAGAAAGGGGCAACTGTGAGAAGGAAGTTGCAGAGCAAGTTGGCCCAGAACCGTCAGCGCCAGAGAGAGACGGAGATTCTGAAAGTTCGACAAGAGCACTTTAGTCCTCCCCCTCCTGCATCTTCCCAGCAGCAGCCTCCGCAGCAGCCTCCGCAGCAGCACTCCCACCTGTCACCTTCATCCACGTCTTTAAAGCCTCCAGCGCCCCCACAGGGCTCCATCTGCAAGTCACCTCAGCCTCAGAACACCAGCGCACCAGTGCAGGGAGTGGCCCCCACCACACATGCCATAGCACAAGCGCGGCAGGCCTCGCACAAGAGGCCTCCGCCCCTCCTTCCCGCCAGCAGAGCTCCTGCTGCAGACCCGCCCCGGACTGACCGGGTCCTCATGAAAGCCACGGCCTTCTCTCCACATTTCTCCTGCATCAGTCGGCTGCAGAGACTGGTGAAACTGTACACCCAGAAGCATCAGCTAGACACGGATCTCTTTCCCCATTTAGGTAAGTGGTGCTCTGTTTGGCCCTGTCCTCGTCGTGTGGTGCAAGCTTCGTTTTCTTTTCTTTCTTTTTCTTTTTTTTTTTTTTTAATGACAGGGTCTTGCTTTGTAGTTCAGGCTGGCCTTGAGCTCAGCCTCAAACTCACATCACAGCAATCCTCCTGCCTCTGCCTCTGCCTCCCAAGTGCTGGGATTACAGGTGTGAGCCACCATGCCTGGCACTGTGGTATGTGGTACTGACCAGTGTTGTATGTGGTTACTGGGGATCGAACCAGGGTCCTTGTGCTTGCAAGACAGGCGCCGGAACCACTGAACCAAATCCCCGGCCCCAAGCTTCGTTTTCTTGAGCTGTAATTCTAAGTTAAGTAAAACTACTTAGACAGCTGTGAGAGTGGTAGAAATAAGAGCAAAGAACAGGAGCAGCAGAGGAAATAAGAATGGTCAATAAACAAGTGAAAGCCGTGATTTCTATGATAGGCAGAGACACAAATTCAAATGACAGTGAATTACCAGATTAGCAAAAACTAAGTCCAGCTGGGGATGTGGCTCAGTTGGCCCCCTGTCCACCCATCCCCACCCCTGTAGTGCTCAGGAGGGACCCCAGGGATCTTGGACACATGTGGCAACATTCTACCACTGAACTGCCTCCCACACCCTTTTCATTTTGAAACACTGTTTCACTAGTTGGCCAGGCAGGCCTGGATCTTTGAATCCTCCTGTCTCAGCTTTAGGAATAGCTGGGAATTCCTAGGTATCACTGAAAGTTCCTCAGGGATTAATTAGTGTAAGGTAGAATCTGAAAACATATCAAGGGATTTTCACACTGCTACTATTAATCCCTTTGGTCTGCCTTTTATTTTGGATGGATCTATTTACTCTTGTTATTTTGTAACTGTGTCGGTCACTTGGAAAATGCAAGTTATGGCCTACTTCATTCTACAAAATTTAAAACTCACTTTTGTTAATAGTACCACAGGTCTCTGGGGCTGGGGAGTTAGCTCAGTGGTTCCGGCGCCTGTCTCGCAAGCGCAAGGACCTGGGTTGATTCCCCGGTAACCACATAACAATACTAGGTGTGGAGACCCACACCCAGCAGCAACCAGTACCACATACCACAGTGCCGGGCGTGGGGGCTCATGCCTGTAATCCCAGCACTCGGGAGGCAGAGGCAGGAGGATTGTGATGTGAGTTTGAGGCTGAGCTCAGGGCCAGCCTGAACCACAAAAGCAAGACCCTGTCTCCAAAAACCTAAAAAAAAAAAAAAATAGTACCACAGGTCTCATCAGAAAACTCCTGACTGTTGGGTTGTTACCAAGCTCTCAGTAGTAGCTAAAGTTTTTGAAAAACCAAGCCTTCATGTGAAAACTCCATTTTTACCACTGGGAACAATGCATCTCCCTTCAGGGAGTAGTTTCACTGTCCTAAGAGTCATAGTTTGTCCATCAAACATTCTGTTGAACAAAAACGGTGCTGAAGAAGCGCGAAGCAGCTTGTTGAGGTTGCGGGGAAACAGCTGTGCCTGGCTTTCCGCGTCTTGCTTACCTGAAAACGTGTGTGTGTGTGTGTGTGCAACAGCTCAATCCTGAGTCTTTTTTTTTTTGGAGTGAGGGTCTTATGAAATTACTAAATTGCTGCGCTGGGTTGAGATCTGCCTCAGCTTCTTAGAGTGTTGGCACTGTAGGCCTGCTCCTCTGTGTTGGCTAATGTAAATGATCTTTAATAAATAAGTTTTTTTTTAAATTGGAGTCACCCTGTGTAGCTCAGGCTGCCCTTGAATTTGTGTGATCCTCTTGCCTCTGCCTTCCACATACTGGAACTGCAGGCCTGTACCACCATACTTGGCTCAAACACACAAAAACTTACTTTTAAGCACTGCGGGACTTTTTTTCTTTTTTGGTCTCTTCCTTTCTTCCTCCCCCCACCCACCTTGTTTCCCTTCCCATTTGGACACTTTCTTCCCGTTTTACAACATTCACTGTACATTTCAGTCCTTATTTCTGCTTTCTTGTTTTTTTTGTTTGTTTTTTGAGACAAGGTCTCACTGTAGCTGACTGGTCTTGAACTCACACAGCCCTCCTGCCTCAGCCTCTGGAGTGCTGTAATTATTGGCATGTGCCAGCACGCCTCGCTTTTATTTCTTCTTTTGGCTTCTCATACCAGAGAAGCAATGTGGTATTGAAACGTGTGTCCAATATATTTCACTTAAGAGTATCCACCATCCCTCTTCTACCATCAGCGCAATGTCAGCACAGTAAAGAAAAAAGCAAATGATGCTTAGTATTTTGAAAATAGTGTTGACCTACGGAACCGTTTCCTTGAGAGGTTTTAGGGACCCTGAGGATTTGTGGACCATATTTGAGATGTGCTCGTTCACTTTACTAATATAGTTGAATATTTATTTGTTCTTACCATTTTTGGATAGTATATTTTTCATCCATTTTTATTAAAATGTTCATTGATTGGTAAAAGCTTTGTCTACATGTTCTATATTTGTTTTAAAGCCTATCCTCATTTGTTGTTTTCAAATGTGTATTATCATTTTAGAATTTATAACTTAGTGTTTTTTAAAGTTCCCTGTTTACTAGGGATTAAACATGAGTCTTTATAGTGAGCTACATCCTTAGCCTTTTAAAAATTTTTAGGCAAAGTCTTGCTGCATCCCTAAAACTAGGAGTGATTGTCCTGTTCCTCATTTTCCTAGAATGCTAGGGCGACAGTACAGTCATGAAGATTCACTCTTGAGTCAGGTTTTATTTGAAACATCTACCTGAAACTTTCAAGCTGCTGCTTTTTTTTTTTTTTTTTTTTAGACAGGGTTTCACTTTTGTAGTTTAGGCTGCCCTGAGCTCACTACGTAGCGCAGGCGATCCTTGAACTCACAGCAATCCTCCTGCCTCTGCCTCTGGAGTGCTGAGATTACAGGTGTGAGCCACCACGCCCGGCATAGTAGTGTGTGGTACTGATTTCTGGTGGGTGTGAGTTACCACTCCCAGTGGTGTTCTTTGTGGTACCAGGATTCAACTCGGGACTTTGCGTTTACAAGGCAGGTGCTGGAACCACTGAGCTGAATCTCCAGCCCCTAAGCTTCAATTCTTGTTCTTGGTTTTTGTTGTTCCTAAATTTGAGACCTTCCTGCCTCAGCTTTGTGAGTCCTGGAATAACACGTGTGCCACTATGCCTGCATAAGTGTTGGTTTTGAGGCAGAGATGTAATGTTTTTTGTTTTTTTGTTTTTTTCAGATTTTTGTCTCGAATTTTTAACAGTTACGGATTCTATGACTTTTTAAGTGCACAATTGTGTTTATGTGTGGATGTTGATAATTTTGGCTTAAGATTTTTTTTAAAACAAGTTGTCATTATGTAGCTTATGTTGGCTTGAGTTTGTGGCAGTCCTCCTGCCTCAATCTTCTGAGGCCTGGGATTACAGGTGTGCATCATTGCTCTTGGTGTTGTAAAAATTTCTGAGATACACTGAAATTTTTGTTTTGTAGGGACTGACTTTGGGAACTTGCAGAAAAAATATTTCACCTTTTTTTTGAGATAGGGTCTCACTATTAGTTCAGGCTGGCCCTGAACTCATTATGTAGCCCAGGTAGGCCTTGAATTTGTGGCAGTCCTGCTGCCTCAACCTTCTGAGTGTTGGAATTACAGGCATGTGTCATCATACTGGCCTTATTTTTTGAATCTAAGCTTTCAGACCTAAGATGTCAAAATAAAGGTTAGAGAAATTAGAAATTTTTATGTACTCTTCAGATCAAGCACAGTCTAGATTCATGTCTGAACAGAGTACTTAGAAAAATTCAGTCTTTTAATCAGCTTTCACAGTCCTGCCTAGGCTGTCTCTTATCAGTTACTGCATTAGTACTGCTGATAATGAACCCAAGACCAAAGATCTGCTTTATTGGGCAGTTTCATCCTGGCACATACTTCTGACTCATATCTTACTCTGCAGAGAAAGTATAGCTGCTGTGGTAGAAATTATCCTTTTACAGCAAGGAAAGAACATTCATGTTCTCGTTGTAAGAGTGCCTTACATGGCAGGATGAAGATCCTTAAGGACTAAGCAATTATCCCTGGACCTCACTTTTTAATACACTGAAGTCACTGTGTGCACATTAGATGTTTCACAACAACCCCCTCCGCATTATTGATTAGTATGATTGAAAGAAAGTCATCACTTTTTTTTTTTTTGGTGGTTCTGGGGGTTAAACTCAGCACCTTGTGCTTGCCAGCCAGGCAGGAACAGAGCCACTGAGCTACAATTCTGGCCCAAGTCTTCACATATTCAGGTGACCTGACACCCCAAAAAGTCATCTTGAATTAGATTTGAAGTTTCATTATGCCAATGGCCACATGTTATTTAATTTTAACATTTATAATTTGCATTTCAATTAATGTTTTATTAATTTACCTATGTAGCATAGGTAAACTCATTTAAAACATGGAAGAAGTCTTGCCGGGTCCATTTTAAAACACTACTTAATATATGTCTTAGCAACGTTTCTGGTAACTAAGTATTGCTAAGACAAAATACCAACACCAACAGTTAAAGGAGAAAAGGTTTATTTCAGCTCATGGTTTGTAGTGGTTTTAGTCCGTGGTTCCCTGGCTCCAAGGCAGGGCAGCATGGCCGAGGAGAAGCAGTCTACAGCAGGGAAGGGCAGGCAGAAGGCAGCCAGCAGCACCTGCCACTCCCTTTTATCCTTTCCAGGATACACACCTTTTGAGTGGTGCCACCCTCGCTCAGAGTGGACCTGCCCTCTGTCCACGTAACTCAGTAACCACACAGCCGACACACACCCAAGATCCAGCCCCTCAGAATACCACCCCCCATGACCACATGAGGTTTTGGGGAACATCAAGCCATAACAATATGTATGATCCTTTCACTTTTGAGGTTCACAGAAGGAAGATACATTCTATCAGGTATTAAGATATCTAGTAAGTTTCACAGAGGTTTGAGTATATTAAAGCTGTGTGACCCCACACAGTATTATACTTTAGGCTGCCATATCTACTAATCAACACTTGTTTAGGATATAATTTTTTGTAGTGGATTTTTTTTTTTTTAAGGTTTTTTGAGACAGGGTCTCGCTTTGTGGTTCAGGCTGGCCCTGAGCTCAGCCTCCAACTCACATCACAGCAATCCTCCTGCCTCTGCCTCCCGAGTGCTGGGATTACAGGCATGAGCCACCACGCCCGGCACTGGTATGTGGTACTGGTTGCCGCTGGGGTGAGTCTCCACACCCAGTATTGTTATGTGGTTACTGGGGATTGAACCAGGGTCCTTGCGCTTGCAAGACTGGCGCTGGAACCACTGAGCTATATCCCCGGCCCCTAGGATATAATTTTAAGAGGAGAAAACCTTTAGTTGGAAGCTATTAATTATTCTATCATTAAAAATCATAGCATGTGCCGGGCGTGATAGCTCAAGCCTGTAATCCCAGAACTTGGGAGGCAGAGGCAAGAGGGTTGCTGTGAGTTCAAGGTTCGCCTGGGCTACATAGCTGAGGGCCAGCCTGAACTACAAAAGCAAGACCCTATCTCAAAAAAAAAAAAAAAAAAAAAAATCATAGCGTGTAACAAAATGAACAAACATTGTTCATCCTGTATTCTTACACTCTGCACTAAATTTGTTTTATGAAATCGAACACAAAATGTGGCAGCTTTTGTTCAAGAATTGAAAGAAATTCTGGAGCTGGACGTGGTAGCACATGCCCTGTGATCTGTAATCTGACATACTCTGAAGATTGAGACAGTAGGATCACAAGTTTGAGGCCAACCCAGTCTAGTTAGTGAGTCTTGTCTCTCTCTCTCCCTCTTTATCTCCTCCCTCTCCCTCCCCTCCCTTTCCAGCTCCCTTTCTCTTACACTGAAGAATAAACCCAGGGCCTTCACACTGAGCCACAGCCTGCCTCCCTTTTTATTTTGAGACTATGTCTCAGTAAGTTACTCAGTTTCCCAGGCAGGGTTAGAACCTGCCAGCCTTAGCCTCCCAAAGTGCTGGGATCACAGGAGTGTGTTCCACACTTAGCCTTTTCGTACTTTGTGAGTATATTTTTCTGACATTGTTTTATTGTGAGGTAATTTAATACTTGAAGAAATTTTACCTTTTATTGCCCTGAATCTTCTGTTTGCTTGTTTTTACTCCATTAGGGTCTGACAAAAGTTTATCCTAAGAATTTATAGTACAGCCTTTTTGGTATAATGCCCTATTTTCTTTTTTTTTTTTTTGAGACAGGGTCTTGCTTTGTGGTTTAGGCTGGCCCTCTGCCTAGCCTCAAACTCACATCACAGCAATCTTCCCGCCTCTGCCTCCTGAGTGCTGGAATTATAGGCGTGAGCTACCATGCCGGGCACTGTGGTATGTGGTACTGGTTGCTGCTGGGGTGAGTCTCCATGCCCAGTATTGTTACGTGGTTACCGGGGATCGAACCTGGGCCCTTGCACTTGCAAGACAGGCACCGGAATGACTGAGCTAAATCCCCGGCCCGATAATGCCATATTTTCAAACCTGAGTTTGCAATATCTTTGTAAGAAGGGAAATTAGACTGGTCAGGAGGCATTTATTCACACTACAGTAGTAGTTGGTGTAGGTGTTGGCTTATGTGTTTTAGATTGCTTTTTTGCCCACACTTTAAGGGAGAGTAGATTTTTCCTAACTTGGCAGTATTCCTTCCCTGTGTGCTCCAGGGTTGGACTGGTCGGAAGAGAGTGGAGAGGAGCTGGAAGACTCCGAGCAGGCCTCCCCGTACCAGGTCGCATGGTCCATCCGGGAAACGCTCAGACCCGAAAGACACACGTAAGCCTTCCCTTTGGTTTTCATTCTGAAAGTACTGCTGTAGCACATTGCTCTCCTTCCCCTGTCCATTCTAATGTTTTTATTTGGCTGGATCAGGTGTTATTGTAATGAGAGAAAATGGATTCTGTTTCAGAAGAAGCGTACCATATTGTTTCAATAAACCTACTCATAGATTTTCTTGGTAAATTTGCTTTTGTAATGTTCCCATTGATCACTGAAGGAACCAGTGCTGAAATGATTAGAGTGGAAAGGGACCTTAGCAATTACCTGATTGCTGTCTCCTTGGTTACAGAAGGAAGAGGAAAGCAGAAGGCCACTTAGAGTCCTAGTCTTGCCCTTGTGTGTTCTTTGGCCTGACACTTTTTGGAGCTGGGAATACTAGTATTTCACCTCTGTCTTGCCATTCTTTACGATTTCTTCTGTGCTAAAAATTCTTTTTCAGTTTTTTGAAACAGGATCTCACTTTGTAGTTCAGGCTGGCCCTAAACTCACTATGTAGCCCCGGCAAACCCAGAACTCACAGCAATCCTCCTGCTTTTGCCTCCTGAGTGCTGGGATTACAGGTGTGACCCACCAGGCCTGGCTAAAATGTTTTCCAAGGTTTCTTCCTGGGAGTTCTTTGCACGTATCTCTTCACTGTATGTAGAACCCTGTTCAGTCTTTTTCCAAACAGGCCTTAGGCAGAAAGGGTTTGCTTATGCTCTGTAGGTGTTTAATGCACATCCTCTTTGGTAATAGCAAGGAAGAGTTCTGGCTACTTGAGCAGCAGCATAGGGGTCACTTGGTGCAATGCGAGGGCATCCAGAGAAATCTGTCTGTGGGGCCACAGAGCCTCAGCTGGTCATTTATTAACGCTGCTGTGGTTAGAGTAGGTGGAGGACACCAGTTTTCTGGCCCAAACTGAATCTTAGAAGTTTCTAGTATCATTGTATGGATGTACAGTTTAGATTATGGTGATTGAGTTCATATGATTAGGCTTAGAAATGTGATTCATGAGAGACTAAACAAGACTCCAGCAGAAGCAAATTACAATCATTTGTCTGGTCATGGAATTAGAGTAAGGGAAGTTGGGGTTTATTAACAAATAGTGCCATTAAAATACCAATGTATGACGCACCCTTTTACCCTGTCAGAGTTTCTCTCCAGTTCTTGGGCTTACCATTTCCCCTGCTTAGGCAGTATTAGAGAAGGCTACGCTTTGCTGTTACTTCGCTGTTCCGTGACTGGTAGCATAGTCTTTCTTTGAGATAGTCTACAGGAGCTTCCTTAGTTAGACATTGTCAGGCACATTTCACATCTGCCTAACTTGACTTTTGGGTTAAGTTTAGAAATTGCTGTGAGCTAGCATAAGTAAATACTTGGCGTAAAACCTGGAACCTGGGAACCGATAAGTAAGTAGCAGTCGTCCCCGCTTTAGCCCCCAAGGTAATCTGAGCACCAGTGTGAGTAGTATGTGCTTTGGATTAGTCTTCCATTACTGCCTGCTGTTCTGGTGGAGTTGTTAAAGCTCTTTCTTTACCATTCTCAGTGTTTGCTGTCTCTGTAGTTGTGAACTTTCTTTATTTTGGGAAATCGACTCTTGCCTTGTTGTCCACAACAGTCTGCTCTCCAGGACCTCCTCCTCCTTAGTTTTCCTGCTCATACAAGCAGCTATTTTACTTCTTGCTCGGCTGTAGTGTCAGTCCTTTCCCTTTGTTCATTTTATCCATGCCGCTGCTCTTGTTGGCTCTTGGCTTCCTTTTCGGGGCACTTCCACTGGGTGAGAGTGAGCTGGATCACTGTCCAGTGTGTGCCTGCAGCTCCACCGCTGTATCTGTCTCTTCACTCCTCACAAGAGATCTTGGCCTGTATTTTAAGCTTTGAGTGGAACATCCGGACTCTAGGGTTTTGTTGCAGCCCCTTCTCCTTTACTGAACCTAGGACATGGAGAGCTGTAGACGGTGGCCCCATTAGACTGTCCATTATATTGTCCCAAGGTTTTGTCATGTAAAATTTCTCAGTGAATTAATTTACTTTGCTGGAAGAAACACTGGCTTGGTTTTGACAAAGTTTCTTGTTTATTTAGTTTAAATGCACATGTATCCACAGTAGATGTTCCAGGCTTTCACTTGGGTCTGTCAGTATCGAAGTAATTTGTTACTGTAAATGTGTTTATACTAAGGGATGATAATTTTTGCCAGGAACAGCTTACATTTTTATATTCTTTGGTTGCTGTTCCTGTTTGCTTGTTTTTGAGGCATGATCTCACTGTGCAGCTTAAGCTGGTCTTAAACTCATAGCACAGCATTGGCTGTTCTTACCTCAAACTAGGGACCACCTGCTCACCCTCCTGAGCGCTGGTTTTGTCACCCCCAGCACTAGGGATTGAAACCAGGGCTTGCTTTTTTTTTTTTTTTTTTTTGAGACAGGGTCTCGCTTTATAGTTCAGGCTGGCCCTTGAGCTCAGCCTCAAACTCACATCACAGCAATCCTGCCTCTGCCTCCCGAGTGCTGGGATTACAGGCATGAGCCACCACGCCTGGCACTGTAGTATGTGATACTCTGTTGCTGCTGGGCGTGATGTGGCTACCGGGGATCGAACCTGGGCCCTTGTGCTTGCAAGACAGGCGCCGGAACCACTGAGCTAAATCCCTGGCCCGAAACCAGGGCTTTCTGAGTAGTTACCTCTCCAACCCTTGTTTTTTATTTTGAGACAGGGTCTTCCCATGTTGCCAAGGCTGTCCTCACACTTGGAAGTGGTCATACTGTAGCAGCAAAAATAGGCCAAAAGCCAAAACACCAAGAAGCACCCAGGATTTGGAGACAGAAAGCAAAATTTTATGTACATTGACAGCCCTGGTTGGGATAATTCCTCAGAGTACTTGTCTTGTCTTTTCTTTTTTACAGTTTATATAGGTTTTTCAGGCAGGAATTAAGTACAGAAGCAGAGCAAGCAAATATATCATCATTATTCACTAGTGTATAGTAAGTTTAAGCCCAGTGTAAGAGTACATCAATTTAGGATAAGGTCAGCTAAATAAAGGAAACACATATTTGGAATGAGCATTAGTTTAGGTTGGGGTCTGTCAAAGAAAAACAGATAAGGGAGATACATATTTGGAGTAGGCATCAGTTTAGCGCTAGGTTGGCCAAGGAGAAATTGGCTTGGGCTAAAAAAAAAGATAGCCCATGGCCAACATTATCTTGGGCTGGTATCCACCCATTTGTGAGCCATTTTATACATACATACATATATATATGACATATATAAATATATTTATTTATATGTTTTTGGTACTGGGGGATTGAACTCGGGACCTTGTGCTTCCCAAGTATTTGCAGCACCACTGACCTACATCCCTGGTCCCAACCGTTGTATATTTCTGTCTCAGCAGCTCATGTCACAGTGGCACTGGCAGAGAAAGCATTAGTGACCCTCATACCAGTCCTTACCCGCAGCACCAAGCCTCCGTATTAGAGAAGGCTACGCTTTGCTCTTACTTCGCTGTTCCGTGACAGCCTGAGATTAGAGATGTATCAGGAATGCACATGTTCCATTCCAGAATGGGTGCAAACACTAGGGAGATATGGAATATTGGAGGTAGTTATCAAGGCATTGACTTGGCAGTGCTAGCAAGAAAATACATGCTTACAGTAATCATTCATTACAGACCACAGAACTTTGGAGTTACTCTGATTTTAGATTAACCCATACCACACTTAATTTTAGATTAACCCACATCACAGTTTTTCCTTTTCAACACTGCCTCTGCTTTCTGAGTAACTGGGATTATAGGGCTATGCCATCTAGCCCTGCCTTTTCATATTCGTAGTGGTGTCCTTTGGTAGAAGTTCTTGATTTTATTTAATTATTTTTTTTTTGTGGTACCAGGATTGAACTCAGAACCTTGTGTTTGCCAAGCAGGTGCTTAGTGCAACTGAGCTATACCCCCAGACCTAAGTTCTTGATTTTAATAAAGTATAATTTGACTTTTCTCTATGGTTGGCGTACTTGTGATCTGTAAGAAGTCATGCTTTATCCCTTGGTCAGAAAGCTAGTCTCACATATTATCTTCTATATGATAATTATTATATATTGTATACTGTTTTATTGACAGTTTGTAGAATTTAATTTTTTTATATGTTATGCATGGTCCGGCTAAGGCTGCCTTTGTTTCATTTTATTTTGTTTTGGTTCTGGGGATTGAACCCAGGGCCTTGGACTTGCTAAGCACATGCTGTGCCACTGACCTGTCCTAATACCTGTAGCTGCTTTTGTTTCAGTGCATATGGCTATTTAACACAAAGCGTAGAAGAGGATATAGTTCAGTGGTAGATACTACTCACATAGTGACTAATCCAGTCCTCCAAGAATTAACTACTGCCTCTTAACTGCTCTGCCTCTGCTCATTGGTATTGAGGATCCAGCTTCCATCATATGAATTTTATGGAAATTTCTAGTTTTACTTTTTTGAGGAATGTCCATATTGATTTCCTTAGTGGCTGTACAAGCTTACAGTCCACAGAAAATGTAGAAGAGTCTTATTATCCCCCATCCCCAGCCTTCCTGAAGATAGTCATTCTTTCTGGAGTGAGATAGAATCTCAGTGCGTTTTACTGTGCATTTCTCAAAAGGCCAATGCTATGGAAGATTTTTTAGTTTTATTGAGACAAGGTCTTGCTTTGTAATTCAGGCTGACTCTGATCTCACTATGTAGTCCAGGCTAGCCCCAAACTCAAAGCCATCCTCGTGCCTCTGCCTCCTGAGTGCTGGGATTACAGACGTGAGCTACCATGCCCAGCACTGTGGTATGTGGTACTGATTGCTGATGGGCATGAGTCACCACACCTGGCTTTGTTGAATGTGGTTACTGAGGATCGAACTGAGCCCTTGGCTTGTGAGGGAGGCGCTAGAACCATTACTTTCTACAAATCTACTGCTTGTCATTATAGTTTCCCTTATAAGTTGACGTTTTAACAATATTTTTTCCTGACTTATAAATACAGGGTACTCTAGGTCTTTTATATTTTTTTGTCACTGGTGTTTCGTTTTTGTTACAAATGTCTGGCATATATTTTACTAAATTTATCTTAGAGAATTCTAGTAAAAGTTTATTGCTAATAGTTGCTAATAATTGACCAGCAATTGTTAATGCTGTATATTCTGCAGTTTTGATAAATTTATTGAATAAGATCTAGATGTTTTTGGATAAATTCTTTGAGTGTGGATAGTTTTTACTTCCTTCTAATCTTTATGCCTTTTACTCCCATCTCTGCCATTGTTGTACTGATGAAGATATTTAATAATGTACAGAATAGAAAGTGAGAGGTGGACATAATTGGCTGGGTTTTTAAATTGTGGATAAAATATTAGAGGATTTTAAGGTAACTTATTTAGTGGAATTTCATTTCATGTGTTTCCTTTTCACGTGTATTTGGCTATCTCAGTTTTTTCTTTTGAGACAGGATCTTGTTTATGCAATCCAGACTGGCTTTGGACTTGCTGAAGTAGCCCAGGCTGGCTTCAGACTCAATAATCCCCCTGTCTCAGCCTCCCGAGTGTTATGGTTATAGGCTTGCACCACCACAGTCAGCTCCCTGTTAGGCTTTATTTCCTTCTTATTGTTAAGTCCATCTTGTAAATGCCTCATGTAAACTATTTTATATTCGTAATTCCAAACTTGTCCTTGTTGATTTTTGTCACACAGTGGCTTCCCCCCTCACTTGCATGATTGGTGTTGTAGGTCCTGCATTTCTGGAGTCTTAGTTCAGCTTCTGCATCTTGTTGGGTGAGACTTTATAGGAGCAAGTTCCTTGAGATCAGCCTGTACCTTCCCTTTTGCTCCCTTCCTCCAACTCTAGCTCCTGAGTGTTTTTTTTTAGACAGGGTCTCAATTTCCATAGTTCAGGCTGACCCTGAGCTCACTGTGTAGCCCAGGCCAGCCTCGAACTCACAGACATCCTCCTGCCTATGCCTCCTGAGTGCTGGGATTACAAGTGTAAGACACCACGCCTGGCATTCTGGTATGTGGTACTGATTGCTGATGGGCATGGCACGCCCTGGCATTCTGGTATGTGGTTTCCAGGGATTAAACTCAGGACCTTGCGCTTGCAAGGCAGGTGCCGGAACCACTGAGCTAAATCCTTGGCCCTGGTTCTCCTATTTTTATTAATGGTGTTTGTTGCTTTGTTCTTCATATTATGTGTTGGAGTGAAGGATACTGGAGGTTAAACACAGGGCCTCCTGCATGTTAGGTATGTGCTCTAGCACAGGCTACATCCCCAGCCCTCTGTATTTTATTTTGAGGTACAATCTAGCTAAGTTGACCAGGCCATCCTCAAATTGGTGATATACTGACCACAGTTCTGTGGTCTGCTTAACTCAGCCTCCTGAATTGCTAGAGTTAGTTTTTGTCATCATACCCAGCTCTTCTGTTGTTTTAATCAAGTAAATCACAATGCTTTTGGTGTTTTGTTTCATGAGACAAGGTCTTACACTGTGTAGCTCAGGCTGGCCTAGAACTTGCTGTGATTGTTCTGCGTCAGCCTCCTGAGTGCTGGGATTGCAGACATATAGCACCACAGCTGAATCAGGATGAATTTTATTTGGAGACTTTTATGTCATGTCTTGAGATTATGAGCAAGCTTCGGGTCTTAGCATGTCAGGTCGGTGATTTGTTGCTGTGCTTGTGTTTTGTGGTGGTGTCTTATAGTAACTGCCTTCTGTAGTTTTTTTTTTTTTTTAGGTTTTTTCAGACAGGGTCTCACTTTGTAGTTGAGGCTGTGTAGTGAGCCTCAGACTCACATCACAGCAATCCTCCTGCCTCTGCCTCCTGAGTGCTGGGATTACAGGCGTGAGCCACCACACTCGGCACTGTGGTAAGTGGTACTGATTGCTGCTGGGTGTGAGTCTCCACGCTCAGTATTGTGTGTGGTTACCGGGGATTGAACCCGGGTCCTTAAGCTTGCAAGGCAGGCACCGGAAACACTGAGCTAAATCCCTGGCCCTACTTTCTGTAGTTGTGATTTGCAGGTCCCATTTGTTTTTACCCTCATCACCTAGGGAAGTGGGCCGATCAGCTGTATCTCTTGTGTCACAGATGAGGGAAGTTACAGATGAGAAAAACTGATATTGTCACCAGGCCCTGTGACTGCCACTCAACTGTAGAATGGGAGCTGGCCTTCTCTCCCTGGTGCCCTGCTCCTCCTCAGCACCAGGTCTGAAATGGTAACACTGAATCGGGCAGTGGCCAGCCCATGCCTGCAACCCCAGCATTCTAACTGAGAGACAAGTTAGGTCCCAGCCTGGGCAACTTAGGGAGATCCTATCTCAAAATAGAAAAACAGAGAAGGCCTGGGAATACAGCTCAGTGCAGAGGCCCTGAGTACATCCTGCAGTTCTGGAGAAAGTAGGAAGCATTTCGGAGACTTCCCAGAGTAAGTTCAGGCCAGTGATGGTGGAGTTGTGCCTGGCTGCAAACTGCTTTCACTAGTCTGTGATACGAAGTAGCCGTGGAAATGATGACTGCACCTTAGAAATGTTTACACTTGTGTCCTGTGCTCTCTGTCCAGTATGTTGAGATTTGAGAGGCCCTGATGTGCTCCATCTTCCCCACAATAGTCATCTTTTCATTAGCAATTTTGATGAGTGATGATCTAGGCCTTACCTTTCCTGTAAGACCTGCCCTTGCTTCTCTCTTCCTTTATAAATAGTCCTTCCAGGCTAGCTGTGCAGATTGAGAGCTGTTGAGTCATTTTTGTACTTTGCCCTTCACCATCAGCTGCCAAATTGAATTAATTCTTTTATGACACTGGCTTTTGTGTGTGTTGTTCTTTGCGTTATCTGTGTGGTTTCCTGTAGTTCCTCCCCCGACTTTCCAGGGTTAGCTGTTCACTCTGAAATCTCTCTCTGTCCTGAGCAGCCTCCCCTCACTTGGATCATACTTTGTACTTTAAACTACTTTGCTTGGCAGCTGAGTAGCTCAGTGTAGAGCAGTTGTCAGACGTGTGAGCAGTCCTGGCTTTGATCCCCAGCATGGCCTCAAAATGAAAATAAATAATTCCTCTTTCTAAAATGAGGTTCATTGTTTTGCTCCAGATTTGGTCTTACTCTGCTTCCTTATTTTATAAATGGCACTATTGCCCTTCCTTACTTTTTGTTAGTGGAAACTATTTGGTAATTATTAGTCCTTCCCATCTTCCTTCCCCAGCTGAAAAGGTGGTATTATCTCTCTGGACCCTGACTTAGATTATTTTAGTCTTGTGAAATGTCTCATTTTTCCTCATCTTCAACTTCTTTTTAATTTTTCTGATTTTTTTTGAGACAGGGTCTTTGTTGATCAGGCTGGCCCTGAATTCACTATGTATCCCACATTAGCCTTGAACTTGCAGGCCAGTGATTCTCCTTGATTCTCCTGCCTCAGCCTCCTGAATGCTAGGATTACAGGTGTGTGCCACCACACCTGGCTCTCATCTTCAATTTGTACTGTTCCTTAAAAGGTTAATTCTGTTGTCAGCCCCTTTCCAGGGTCTTCATCCAATAGTCTTTCTAGTGGACCTGAGTAGCTCTGTACCTGTAAGTTGCATGGACTTTCTGCTGCCTGTTGTAGGAACCAGCCTATGTGCTGAGCTTGAACCTGCCCTGGGGGTGATGAGGATGAAAAATAAAGAGACACAGGAACAGGTTTAAATCTGGGGGGTGGGCCTGGTGTGACTCAAGCATGCAATCCCAGCACTCGGGAAGCAGAGGCTGGAGGATCGCTACAAGTTCAAGACCAGACTGGGCTGTGCAGTGAGCTCTGGGTCAGCCTGAGCTACAAAGTGAGACCCTGTCTCAAAAAAAAACAAAAAACAAAAAACCAAAAAACAACCTCTCAAAGCCAAGGGTCTTCTGTCTCCGTTCAACACAGAGCCCAGGGTGAAGGGAGCAGGAGCACGCGCAGTGAGTGTTCCACAGGGTTCACCTGTTGCCCACCCTCCATGGCGCTGCTGCAGTAAACAGCTTCATCTCAGGTGTTTTTACTTTCCCTCCCTGGCAGTGTGTCAGTGTGCTTACCTCCCTTTTCTCAGTGCTGATGGAGGAGGTCAGTTTTTCAATCCTCCCATCTGTCTCTACAGCCTGTCTCTTACTGAAGGTGTTTAGAGTCCTTTTAACCTTACAAAATTCCCAAATGTAGACCTACTGCGAAACTAGCAAACACCACAGAATAAAAGATTCGCATCTGGGCGTGTCACAGGCTGATTTGAATTTGGTGGGTGAGGTTTGCCCCACTGATCTGTTCTGACCTCTTTCAAGTTTTTTAATTTTGGAGTTTTTGTTATCTAAATTTCATTGCAAACTCTTTGAAATGTTGCTCTTTGTTTAGTGCTCAGTGTAACACATGTACAGTGAATGTTGAGTAAGTGCAGATCCTTCAGTTTGTCTGTCTCTGCAGTGAAACTGTGGACATCATGTTGTACAAGAGCCCAAGTTTGTAGAGTAGCTGGTTAAGGTATCCTGAAAGGAAATGGAGTAGCACCTCTTAGGACAGCAAAAGCTCTGACTTAGGACAGAAGGTTATGTGCTTAGAGAAGAGAAAGAAGATAATTAACACAGGTTAATAGTAGTGCTTTATAACTAAAAATAGAAAATGAGATCATATTTGATAGATCTGTGAACATTTTGCCAGGTGTGGTGACACATGCCTATAATCCCAGCACTCTGGAAGCTGAGAGTTCAGGGCCAGCCAGCGCTCCAAGCAGTGAGACAAGACCTTGTCTCAAAGAAAGGAGGACAATGAACACTTTAATCTTACTAGTAGTACACAGTGCTGTCTACCGTAGCTGTGGTCTGCCAGACAAACGCTCAGGGTCACTAATTAATCACAGCACGTGGTGGGAACACCTGTATTTAATCCTGGTCTCTGAAAAGCTGCTTCGCATTTTTCTAAAGTTTGCACTGGGAAATTAATGTGAGCTCTGTAGTATGATCAAGATTCTGAGTGTTTACAGAAGAGGATGGTTAAGCCCCACCTCTAAGGGGCCATTCTTAGGCACTGTTCATCAGAGTTCTTGCTGTGCTTTTTATGACACAATGATGCATATTTCCTTATAGCTGCCATTCATCTGCTCATACTTTTTTAGAAAATGGAGATAAATTATTTTCTGCACGTCTCTGCTCATTTTAAGATTTAGACATAGTATGTTGACATTCTGAGAAGCTTACAGTGTAGAGTACTGGGCTGTCTCTGCTGCCTTGCATTTGGTTGAAATACTGTGTTTCAGTTCGAATCTACAGAATCTTTTTTCCCACTCTTTAAAAGGATGTTCTGAGATGCCAGAAGCATTTAAAACCTGTGCCCCCTCATTCACATTTCCCTTTTCTAAGATAGGTGTGGCGCATGCACAGTTTTTCACTTCTTTCCCTGCACTTTCCAGGTCTGACGACGATGACGTGGAGAGCAGGAGCTCCAGGGTGACCCAACTTTGCACTTACTTTCAGCAGAAGTACAAGCACCTCTGCCGCCTGGCACGGGAGGAGTCCCGGCAGAAGAGATGCAGGCTGGCACTGAGGAAGGCACTGCTGCAGGCGGCCAGCCGGGAGCCAGAAAGCGCCGGCCAGCTGCTGCAGGAGCTGCAGAGAGCAGCTTGCGGCCGGGCCAGGTGAGGCACAGAGCCTGTGCGGGGAGGAGCGCGGCTGTGTTCTGTCGCGCTTTTTGAGTTCAGTCCAGGCCGGCCTTGAACGCATCCGAGGCCAGGCTGTCCTGAGCACCCAGCCCTCCTGCGTCAGCCTCCCACACCACTCGAGTGGTGCGCGGCCTGGTTTTCTGCATGGAGAGGTTAAAGCATGATGTGTGAAGGAACATTGCATCCCCAGGTATGTGAGCATTATATTTTGGTTTTGTTGGTTGGAAAAAGTACCGTGCAGGTGGTAAAAGGAAAATATTAGTAAAAGGAAAACATTATTGAATTTTCGATGAAGTTTGATTAAAATGTGTTAATTTTATTGATACACTTTTGAAATACACAAAGATTACATTTATCATAGTGAATTTGTACCTGCACATAATATATCATAACTTTTTCCCCCATTCCCCTCCTTTCCCTTTAATCCTTCACCTCTGTCTTTATAAGACATGGTCTCTATTGTTTTTCTTCTGTTTTAAAAAAAAAATTATCCCTATTCCCTTCTGCTCCCTTGTTTCCCTTCCCATGTGAATATTTTTTTTTATTTCCCACTAGATATAATCCATTTTGATCCTTCTTTACTGTTTGGTTTTCTCTCATAAGAGAAATAATTGCTATTTAAACACGTGCCCAATTTATTCACTTAAAATTACATTCTAAAGGCGCATCAATTTACCTAAAAATGTCTCAAGATTATACTTTCATGGCAGAGTAGTACTCCACTGGTAGGTAAAATCCACATCTTTATCCACTTGCCTGTTGATGAGCATTTGAAGTATTTGCTAGATGTAGTTACTACAAACTGTGCTGCTATAAACATGGGGTGTGCATATATTGCTGTGGTGTGATGCTTTTTAACTCTTTCAAGAAAATACGTAGAGAAGGAATAGCTGAGTCAAAGGGAACTCCTAGTTTAATTTTTATGAGGCATCTCTGTACTGATTTCTGTGCTGGTTGTACCAGTTATCTCTCCCCAGGGTTTCTTTCTCCCACAGTCTTACCTACCAACATTTGTTATTGGTTGATTTCATGATGAGGCCTATTCTTTTTGGAGTGAGATGGAATCTCAGAGTGTTAATTTGCATTTTTCAAGTGACCAATGATGTTGAACCATTTTTCCTATATTTCTTTGCTATTTATACTGTTTCATCTGAAAAATGTCTAGTCATTTCAGATGCCCATTTTTGGATTGGGTCTTTAAATTTGGGGGATTTCTTTCTTTTGAGTTCTTTATATATTTTAGATATCAGTCCTTTGTGTGAGGAGTAGCTGGTAAAATATTTTTCCCATTGTGTGGGTTGTCTGTTCCCTGTTTGTGTAGTTCAGTGGTTTTTTGTGTTGTTTTGGTTTTTTTTGAGACAGGATCTCGCTTTGTAGTTCAGGCTGGCCTTGAACTCAGCCTCAAACTCACATCACAGCAGTCCTCCTGCCTCTGCCTCCCGAGTGCTGGGATTATGGGCATGAGCCACTAGGCTCTTGGCGCTTGCAAGACAGGCGCTGGAACCACTGAGCTAAATCCCCGGCCCTGTTTTGATAGTTTTTTGGCTGTGTTGAAGTTTTTTAATATGATGTGATACTAGTTTTTTTTTTTTAATTGAAATCTTTATTGGTACATTACATATACACATCATAATTGCACTCCACAATGGGTATTTGTACCAGTATAAGACACAACTTAATTCTCATTTTTTCTATATACATACAATTTGTTTCCTTTCTTTTTTGTTAGTTGTTGTTGATCTTGTTTTTGTTTGAGACAGGGTCTTGCTTTGTGGTTCAGGCAGGCCCTGAGCTCAGCCTCAAACTCACCTCACAGCAATCCTCCTGCCTCTGCCTCCCAAGTGCTGGGATGACAGGCATGAGCCACCATGCCTGGCACTGTGGTATGTGGTACTGTTTGCTGCTGGGCGTGAGTCTGCACACCCAGTATGGTATGTGGTTACCGGGGATCAAACCCAGGTCCTTGGGCTTGCAAGACAGGTGCCGGAACCACTGAGCTAAATCCCCGGCCCTAGTTGTTGTTGATCTTTGTAATATTTCCTTTGTGATCAGGGTGTTGTTCATAAAGTTTTTGCCTGTGTCTTCAAGATACTTATTCATCTACCAGATTAAGTATTCCTTTTTTAATTTTTTATTTTTTGAGACAGGGTATCCCTGTGTAGTTCAAGTTGGCTTGAACTCACCGTATAGCCTAGGCTGACAAACTCATAGCAATCCTTTGCCTCAGCCTCCTGATTGCTGGGATTACAGCTGTCTCCCACCATGCTGTTTGGGTGTTTTCTAATTTAGGTCTTTGATTTTTTTTTTTGAGACAGGATCTCTCTCTACAGTTCAGGCTGGCTTTGAACTCAGGGTGATTCTCCTGCCTCAGCTTCCTGAGTGCTAGCATTACAAGCATGTGCCAGCACACCTAGTTTGATCTATTCGGATTTTAGTTTAGTGAGTGCGTGGTGAGAGACATGAGTCTAGTTTTAATCTTCCAGCATGTGGAAAGTCAGTTCTCTCAGTACCGTTTATTAAAGAAGCTGTCTTTCTTCGAGTGTTTGGCACCTTTATCAAAGATAAGGTGGCTGAGTGTGCTTTGAGTTGTTTCTGCAACTTCTGTTCCACTGATGCTTGGATCTTCTTCATGCTAGTACTGTGTCGTTTTTATCACTACATCTTTATAGTATAATTTCAAGTCAGGGATTGTGATGCCCCCGCCTTCCCTTTGTTGTCCGGAATTGCTTTGGTATTCTGCGTCTCTTTGGGTTCCAAATGAATTTTAGAATTGTTTTCTATAATTCTGTGAGGTGTATTATTTGGTGTTTAGATTGAGATTGCAATAAATCTGTATAATAGTTTGAGATGGGACTGGGGATTTAGCTCAGTGGTTCCGGCGCCTGTCTTGCAAGCACAAGGACCTGGGTTCAATCCCCAGTAACCACACACAATACTGGGCGTGGAGACTCACGCCCAGCAGCAACCAGTACCACATAGCACTGTGCCAGGCGTGTTGGCTCACACCTGTAATCCTAGCACTCGGGAGGCAGAGGCAGGAGGACTGCTGTGATGTGAGTTAGAGGCTGAGGTTAGGGCCAGCGTGAACTACAAAGGGAGACCCTGTCTCAAAAAAAAACAAAAAAAAAAGTTGGGGAAGTATATTTCTACTACTGAAAAATGTGGACTTCTTCCTATTTTCTGATTTGCTCTTTGATCTCTTTTTCAGAGCACTGTTGTTTTCAGTATAAAGGTCTTTTACTTCGTTAGATTGATTCCTAAATACTCATATTTCTTTTTTTTTTTTTAGGGTTTTTGAGACAGGGTCTCCCTTTGTAGATCAGGCATGAGCCACCACGCCCAGCATTGTGCTGTGTGATACTGATTGCTGGTGGGCATTGAATCACCATGCCTGGATCGTTTGTATATGATTACTAAGAATCAAACTCGGGCCCTTGTTCTTGCGGGACAGGCACCTGAACCACTGAGATAAATCCCCGGGCCAAGTGCATTTTATCTATTACGTTGATCATGTGGTTTTTTTTCTTCTTGATTCTGTTAATGTAATGTATTACATTTACTGATTTCTGTATGTTGAATCATCCCTCCATCCCTGAGTGAATCGTACTAAGTCATGTTTTGTAATTTTGATGATTTGCTGCATTCTGTTTGTATGTTATTGAAGATTTTTGTGGCTATGTTCATTAGGCAGATTGACCTATGGTTCTCTTTTTTGATTGGATCCTTCTCTGGTTTTAGTATCAGGGTAATGCTTATTTCCAGGAATGACTTTAGGAATATTGCTTTATTTTCAGTTTCATAAAGAGTGAGGAGTAGTGGCATTATATATAGATATCTATCTATATATATATATATTTTTGAGATAGTGTCTTGCTTTGTAGTTCAGGCTGTTCCTCAACTCAATCCTCCTGCCTCTGCCTCCTGAGTGCTGGGATGACAGGTGTGAGTGACAATGCCCGGCATTATATGTGGTTTCCAGGGATTGAACCTGGGACCTTGCTCTTACAAGGTAGATGCTGGAACCACTAAGCTAAATCCCTGGCCCTAGATTTTTAAATTTGTTGCAGAATTTGACAACAAATCAGTCAGGACCAGGGTTTTTCTTTATTGATAAGTTTTAAAATTCTTTAATTTCATAGACTGATAATGAATTATTTATAAGTTTTTATAATTTCTTGATTTAGCTCTAGTAATTCATATGTTTCTTGGAATCAGTCCATTTCTTGAGCTTTTTAGAGTACATGTTGTCAGAGTAGGTATTGAGATTTCTGCGGAATCTGTTGTGATTTACCCCTTTTCATTCCTAACTGGATTGTTCTGAGTCTTTCTCTACTTTTTTTGAGAAGATTGGCTAAGAGTATGTGTATTAAGATTGGCTAAGAGTATGTGTATTCAACCAAAGAACCAACTCTTTGATTCATTGATTCTTTGTATTGTTTCTTTGCATTAATCTCTGCTCTGATCTTTATAATTTCCTTTCTTGTAAGAGTTTTGGATTTAACTTACTCATCTTCTTCTAGAATCTTGAGGTTCAACATTAGATTATTTATTTGAGCATGGTTTGTTTGAGCATGGTTATTTATTTGAGCATTGTTTATTTGAGCATGGTTTCTGATGTGGGATTTTTGCCACTATACATTTCTCTCGTAAAGGATACTCTCATTGATTCCCATCAGTTCTGCTGTGTTGTATTGGAATTATCCTTTGGTTGTAGAGACTATCATATTTCTTCTTTAATTGCATCTTGGACCCATTGGTTGTTTAGGAAGTTTTTAATTTCCATATGTTTATGTAGTTTTTTTTTTTTAAGTTTTTTTTTGAGACAGGGTCTCGCTTTGTGGTTCAGGCTGGTCCTGAGCTCAGCCTCAAACTCACATCACAGCAATCCTCCTGCCTCTGCCTCCCCAGTGCTGGGATTACAGGTGTGAGCCACCACGCCCGGCACTGTGGTATGTGGTACTGGTTGCTGCTGGGTGTGGGTCTCCACACCCAGTATTGTTATGTGGTTACCGGGGAATCGAACCTGGCCCTTGAGCTTGCAAGACAGGCGCCGGAACCACTGAGCTAACTCCCCGGCCCTGTTTATGTAGTTTTTGTGGTTTGTTTTGCCATTGATTTCTAATTTCACTGCACTATGATCTGATAATATGCATGTGATAATTTGAGTTCCTTTGCTTTTACTTAATGTGTGAAGTAGTATGTAGTCTATTTTGGAGAAAGTTGTGTACAAAGGAGAAGAATGTGTATTCTGTTGTGGGGTGGATCACTGTGGATACTTACTAGGTCTGTTCAGTTTTAGTTCAACTCTCATATTTCTTTGTTGAGTATAATAGCTGCCTCTACACTTTTCTGGGTAGCTGTAACAAGGAGTATTACTGCTTTGTATCCTTTGACTTTTAATCTGTTTCTTTTTGAGTTAAATGTGTTTCTTTTATGCAGCATATTGTCAGATCTTGTTCCTTAACCAATTCTGCAAATGTTTCTTCTAATTGGTGAATTGAAACTATTTGAATTGATGGATATAATTGGTATTTTTTTTTTTTTCTTTTGGTTGATTTCCTTTCTTTCCTCTTGTTTAATTGCTTGCCTTGCCTGGTAGATTCTTTTTTTTTTAGTTTTTTTGAGACAGGGTCTCGCTTTGTGGTTCAGGCTGGCCCTGAGCTCAGCCTCCAACTCACATCACAGCAATCCTCCTGCCTCTGCCTCCCGAGTGCTAGGATTACAAGTGTGAGCCACCACGCCCGGCACTGTGGTATGTGGTACTGGTTGCTGCTGGGTGTGGGTCTCCACACCCAGTATTGTTATGTGGTTACGGGGGAATGGAACCCGGGTCCTTGCGCTTGCAAGACAGGCGCCGGAACCACTGAGCTAACTCCCCGGCCCATTTTTTTTTTTTTTTTTTTAAACAGGGTTTCCCTTTGTAGTTCAGGCTGGCCCTGACCTCAGCCTCAAACTCACATCACAACAGTCTTCCTGCCTCTGCCTCCTGAGTGCTGGGATTACAGGCGTGAGCCACCACGCCTGGCACTGTGATATGTGGTACTGATTGCTGCTGGGCGTGGGTCTCCATGTGTATGTGATTATGGGGATTGAACCTGAGTCCTTGCACTTCTAAGACAGGCGCTGGAACCACAGAGCTAAATCCCCAGCTCTGGTGGATTCATTTTAAGTTTCTTGGAATTGTTAGCTTCATTGTCTAATAGTCCTTCAAAACTTTTTTGAGTGCTGATTTTGTTCTTATTGTTTTATTTTTGCTGTACTGGGAATTGAACTCATCATCTTGTGCTAGGGAGGTAGGTGATGGTGCCAGTGAATTAAATCACCAGCCTATGGAGTGCTGGTTTGGTAGCAGTGCATGTTTTGACGTATTCTTTACCATAGAATTATCTTATTTCTCTGTCAGTTTTTTCTTTTAATTTTTTTTTTCCTTTTGAGACAGGGTCTCGCTTTTGTAGTTCAGGCTGGCCCTGAGCTCAGCCTCAAACTCACATCACAGCAATCCTCCTGCCTCTGCCTCCCAAGTGCTGGGATTACAGGCGTGAGCCACCATGCCTGGCACTGGTATGTGGTACTGGTTGCTGCTGGGCGTGAGTCTTCACACCTAGTATTGTATGTGGTTACTTGGGGATCGAACCCAGGTTCTTGAGCTTGCAAGACCAGGCACTGGAACCACTGAGCTAAATCCCCGGCCCCTTCTCTGTCAGTTTTGAAGGATAATTTTTTGGTGATATATCCATCCTGATTGGAGGCTGTTTTCTTTTAGGGCTTGAATTACTTTAGTCCTTGTTGTTCTTTGCTTAAGGATTTGTGTTGAGAAGTCTATTGTCATTCTGATGGGTTTTCATTTCTTGTTGATTTACTTTCTCTTAACAGCTTTTACTATTCTCTTTTGCTGAGTTTGGAATCTTGATTCTTACAAACATGTTCTTTGTGCCTTACTTATGTGTATGTCAAATTCTTTTTCCATATTTGGGAAGTTTTCTGCTATTCTATGATCAATTTGTTTGTTTTCCTAAACAAGGGCTCACTATATACTTTAAGATGGCTTTGAAGTCTTGGTGATCCTCCTGTCTCTGCCTCTGGAGAGCTGGGATCATAAATATATACCACCATGCCCAGTTTGTGAACAGTTTTTAATGTCTTTTTTTTTTTTATCTTCAGATTTTTCATTGATCGTGTTTAATCTTATGTTATTCTTTGCATCATGTAGCAGCTATTGAATTTTTTTTTTTTTTTTGTGGTCCATTGGTTTTAGTTTTTTGAAACAGTATCTTACTGGGTAGTTCAAGCTGATCTTACTCACTCTGTGGTTTAGGCTGTCTTTGAACTCTTGGTGATCCTTCTGCCTCAGCTTCTGGAATGCTAGTAGAGGAATGCACCACTATGCTAGTTCCCTTGCTGTTTTTAAGAAATATGTCATTTGGTTAACTACAAACTTGTCTAGATCTTATATTCTATCTTCACATTCCTTGATTCTGCTTTCAGTAGAATTTTTAGTCTTCTGGGGCTGGGGATTTAACTCAGTGGTTCTGGGATGTGCCTGGCAAGCCCAAGGTCTGAGTTCTGTCTGGGTAACCACATACCACAACGCTGGGTGTGGTGACTCAGGCCCACCAGCAATCGGCAACATATACCACAGTGCTCGGCGTGGTGGCTCATGCCTGTAATCCCAGCACTAGGCGGCCGAGGCAGGAGGACTGCTGTGAGTTCAAGACTAGCATGGGCTACATAGTGAGTTCAGGGTTGTCATGAACTGCAAAGCAAGACCCTGTCTTGGGAAAGGAGAAAATAATTTTACATCTTTTGGATATTTTTGAATCTGTTTCATGAAAATAATTTCTTTCCTAAATTGAGCTTTCATTGTTTCCTTCATCACTTTTCTAAGTTTCTCTATTTTGTTTTATCTGCAGCTACTTTATAGTCACTGACCATATGCTTCATTATGGTCATCTCTTTAGTTATCTGTTTTAATTATTTCTGATTTTTTCCCCCTAGAAATGTATTCACTTTGTTACTTCTGCTGCTGTCATTTCAGAAAGTTCACCTCAGTGGCTTTTGATTTCTTCCACTTCATTGTCCCTTGGATTTACCTTTGGAGAATTGGGAATGTTTGGTTGTATCTTCCTCCGAATTGTATTTCCTTTTTGCTTGTTTTCTGTATTGATGCTAATAAATTGCTTAGAGTAGGTAGCTTTATTAGTAATATCTAGTCCTTTAGAAAATGACTACTTTTTGAAGGTGTCTTTCACGCATACTGGCTTTTGGCTTTAGGTCTGCACCCAGATTCTGTCTCTTCAGTTCATTGAGATGGGAGGTTCCTGCCTGTCTGGCTTAGCACCCAGTTCGTTGGTCCTGGAGTATGGTATTGTTTATGACCCTTAACTTCGGTATTGATATACAAGGAAGAACAACTGATCATAACGACTATGTTCCCCTGGCTAAAGTAGTGCAATCTGTAATACGAGTATCATTAAGCACAGTCTAGAGAAAGATGAACTGTGGTAACTTTAAGTTTGCCACCGTTAATACAAAAGTTTATAGCTATATAACCAAATTTAAAGCATATTACATGTTACTATGTAAGTTATATATAGTAAATATTCCCTTAATAGAGTGGTTGCCCTCAGGGGAGAAAATTGAAAAGAAATAAGAGGAAAAAAATAGAGAGAAGACTAGAAATTAGAAGCAAGACCAAGAAACAGAAGATTACCTAAGCTTTGGGGAACTGCGAGGAAGACAGGAAGAAAAGAATGGAACAAACAAGAACAAAACAAGGCTTAACAGCAGTGAGCACTCACAAAAATATAAAAGCAACCAGTCAGGAAGGAAAAATAGATATTTCTGCTAAACGGCTGTGGTGGTTTTATAGTCTGCGGTTTTGTGCTCTTGTCTGATGCAGGGTGTGTCTATATGGACACTGGTAGACAGAGACAGCAGGGCCCAGATCTGTGCTGGAGGATGTCAGCAAGCCCAGATAGGGAGGGTGGGGTGCTCTGGTGCTTCTGTTCCGCAGACATTCAAGCCGACCCTGGCCTCAGTGTGGGGTTGGAGCCTGAGTTGTTCAGCCCACTGCTCTCAGAGTGTCTGTTGCTGGCCTGACCACAGCTCCTTGGTCATGGACATCTCCCATGGTTGCCCCTCACTCAGTCACTGAGATTTCAACCCAGGGAATTCTGAGATGAAGCTATCCCAGGAATGCTCAGCATCCTGCGTTCAGTTGTCCCCTCCCCAAAGTAGCATCTGGACAAGCTCCCTCTGCAGGGGCTATGTCAGGTGGCTTGGACTGGAGCCACTTAGCAGCTGCTATAGTGCTTGGCATCCACTGATCCGCTTCACTGGTACATTTCTCCTCAAAGACCTGAGTTGCCACTTTCACTTTCTGATCTTCATTTCTCACACCATGAGTCGGGGGCTGGGGACAAAAAGCTGGTGGCCCCTTAGTTTTCTTTAATTGTGATCTGCGGTTTCAACTTCTCTACAGGCTGTAATTTTCCTTTCAGATCCTTTTGGGTCTCAGGGACCCACCAGTCTCCTTTCCTTCTCCAAATTGTTACTTTCCAGTGACTATATTCTGAATCTTTGAAAGGGTGACTTGTTGCTTACCACTCTGCCGTCTTCCATGGAGTTTAATAAAAACTATCCTTTTTCTACTGCTGCATAATATTTATGAGCTGACAGTATTGTAGATCAGGAGTCTAGACAGGAATCTAGCCTGTCTGGTGTATTGCCAAACCAAAGGGAAAAGAGCCTATAAGGACATGCAGAAATGAATGTGTATTAAACAGGGCTTCCACTATCAACTCTTCTCTGCCTGGTGCTGCTAGGCGGGTTCTGACCACTAGAGGGCACAAGAACCACAACCTTGTGGCCAAAGCCCAGGGTCTGTGTCCCTGCCCCCACTGAAAGTGTGGTCTGGATGCCTGCCGTGTCACAGCATTTGGGAACTTCTTGGAAACCTCAGGCCAGAAATCGTGGCTTGGTGAATCAAAGTCTTAATTTTCATTTTCTGTAATGATCATGGTTACCTGAATACATTTTTCATGCTAGGAAGGAATTTCCATGAATGAAGGAACAAGGTGCTTTTTTTCCCACAGGCTGTGGTGTTGGTAAAGAAGTGACTGGCATCGAATATGTGAAAGTCTGTTCTCTTTGTACAAGCAGTTCACTCCAGTTGATGCTGGTTATAAATGATGCTGTTTGTTGGGGGTAGTGGCACATGCCTGTAACCCCAGCATTCAGTGAGCCGAGAGTCTGGGGTTTCATCCTGTTTCAGTGTCTTCTCATTTTCTGTTTTTTTAAAGTTTGATTCCTGAGTTGATGCTTATCAGTTGCTCATGGTGAGTAGCTTTATTGCCATTATTCAGAACCCTTGGGAAATGGCTACTTCTCAGAAGTCTTTCCTAGGCTTCTGGGTTTTGAGTCTGTTGCGGGATCCTATTCATTTTAATTTATTGGGGATGGGAAGGTTCTGTGTACTTCGTTCAGCTGCCAGTTCTTTGGTACTGACCAAAGGTGTTCTTTTGGTTTGTTTGTTTTTAAGACCCTTAGGTAATCTCAATCTTGGTATTCTAAGGAGGAACAACTGATTAGCATAATTTTGATTTTGTAACCTTGGGTAAAGTAGTACAGTGAACAATAACAGTAGCATCAAGTACAACTTAGAAAATGCCGAAGTGATAGCCCTTACTGGGGCATTTTTGCCCTTAGGGGAGATTTAAAAGGGAATAGGGGTTAAAAAACAAATGAAGAGAGAGAGAGAGACCAGAAGCTAGGCTGGAGAACGAACTTTAGGAAACTGGTGAAAAAGACAGGTGGGAAAGAGAAAAGGAAAAAACAAAAACAAGATCAGAACAACAACAAAAAAGTAGAAACTGTGTTCAAACAACTGAGCAATAAGTATGCAAAACAAAACAAGAACTAGGAAGAAGGAAAAAAAAGGAAAAAGATTTTAAAACTCAAAAATGTCCAATACAAGGTGTGCCTCCGAGTCACTCACGGTTAGGCGATGTGCACAGAGTGGAGCCTGACTGATTAATCCCAGCAAGACTGTGTGGCCTTTTGGTGGCTGATCCCAGTCAGCCTGCGCCTTTAATTCCTCTAAAGTTCTGGCTGGTTTCTGGCTCCAAGGCTAGATCCAGATTCCTTAAGCTACAGCAGTCTGTGTTGCTCTCTACCCCCTGACCTCCTGCTGACTTGAACTCTGTACCTGACAGAGGCACCGGAAGCTACTGGACAGTCTGTCTGCAGGACTTCAGAGTTTCACGCTCAGTTGCTCCTGTCCAAGGTGGCTAGCAGCCAAGCACCCACTCCTGGGTGAGGTGTGAACCCAGGTAACTCACCAACTGGTGTAGTCTGGAGTGTCCACTGTTTCATCTCATTGGCGTGTTTCTCTGTGGAGGCCTCTGGGGTCAGTCGTAGTCATTGTGCATCTTCTAAGTTCAGCCTTATAGTTCTCTCGAAGAGTCCAGGCTCTTGGAAAAGCTCTGATTGGTACCTCGCTCCTCTTTGATGAAGTCTTTCTGCACTCCCCCAGGAGACTTCTTGTCTCACCTCAGATCCTTCCCTGGTCTGGGGGACCCACTTCCTTTCTCCTTCTCATCCTCGTGGTGCTGTATTCTAGCAACAGGACACCAAATCTTGGAGAAGCCCTTTCTTGGCTGCTTAGCACTCCACCATCTTGCCAGAAGTCTGTAACCCCAGCACTTTGGAGGTTGTGCCAAGACGATTCCATGAGTTCAGGGCCAACCTGGGCTACATAATGAATTCAGAGCAAGCTTGAACTGCATGATGAAACTCTGTCTTCAAAGAGTCTGGTATATTAGTCACAGGTCTATAAAGGACACTCAAATATTTCAGAAATTTTAACTTTAGTGTCTTCCGTCTAATATGTGTTCTTTAAAATGTAGTTCATATAATAGCTTGAGTAATGCTAAGATATTCTTTCTTGTCTAATCGCTTTTTCATACTTGGTAAGTAGAATAAAACATGGACTTAGCTTAATGTAAATCTAAAACTAAATGCCTGGCAGCTCCCAGCCTATACTGAGTGTTGTTTGTGGGTTGTTGTTTGTAGAGAAACCTGCTTGTTTACAGGAGGTTCGGTAGAGCACGCAAAAGGAGCCCTGTGGTAGATATTTTTCATAGTAAAAATATAAAAAAAGTTTTGATAATTTCTTTTGCTAGTATTAGTTGGATAGCACTGTAATAAGAATTTTAACTAATTATCTGTGGATAATGAACTGACTTTGGATTTATTTCGAGAGCCATTAACTAAATATAAAGTATTTTTAAAAAGTGAAACCAATAGTTTCTTTGGAAGGCTAGAAAGCAAGTGAGGCAATGTGTTATACATCAGGTTTGGTAGATAACTAAGTGAATTATTAAAGTGTTTAATGAAGATTATCTCTTCTCTTTAAATCTGGATCAAGAGAATAGGGCTAAGCTGCCAAAGTAGTAAGCTTTATTTATTTCAAGTCATCTTTTTCACTTAACTAATGTGAGTAGTGTAAACACTTTTGTTAGGGATTGTATGTAAACTATTAGCAGTGAATAGTTTAATTCTATAAAGATCCATTTCCCCAGGCTTGCAATCCTTACAAACCTTGTAAAAATCTTTGATTAAAGCAAACTCTAAGGCACCATTTAATTATCTACTTGCATTTAATGTTTTTGTGAAAGTAGTGATGATAGTGGAAGCATCCTTTTATTTAGATTTGTGGCTTGATTTAGTTAGTATAAATGATTCCATCAAAACCTTTAGAAAGATACTAGAGACAACCATCTTTTTTTGTTTTTCATGCTTGATCTATGACTCACATTAATATCTTTTTCCTATATGGAGACATAAGTAAAAGTGTAGTAGTTAGGCCTCTAAAGGCATTGTTTTACAGAACTGTTACTTTGAAATCATGCAATTTAGATCAAATGCAATCAGATCAAATTCATGCCTATTCAGGAAATTTAAAAGTAAGTTACAATATTTAAATGTCAGTGGAACAAAGTGAAGATAGCATGATACACAGTTTGCCTAGCCAGCCATGGTGGCACGTCTCTGTAATCCTAGCGCTCAGAAAGCTGACACAGGAGGATCATTGGAAGTTTAAAGCCAATTTTGCCTCCGTAGTGAGTTTAAGAGTAGTCTGGACTACATAGCAAGACTGTGCCTTAAAAAACCAAAAAGAAAAAATAAAAGTAAAAGGGGCTCAATTGAGCACAGTTTGGAAGATGAGAACAACTCCACCTTATTCTTGCATCTTAGCATTCTCTTTCCCACGTACAAATCTTTCTGCAAGTTTGTACTGTCCTGCAGTGTGAGATGAAACCTGAATGATAGTGACCACTGTGACTGACACCATCCCTCGCTGCGCTCTGTATGTATGCGGACTGGATGTGTTTATTGCGTCATGTTCACAACGACGGTACTTAGTGTCCGACAATGAGGGTAGAGCTGAAATTCACGCTCAGACCTGTCTGATTCTGGGTTCTTTTCTCATGACTTTTTTTTGGTACTGGGAGTAAAACTCAGGACCTTGTGCTTGCCACTGAGCTACATCCCCAGCCCTGTCGTCACTTTCCTATCTGTTCATAAAGTGAAAGTCACCAAAATATCATTAAGAAAATAAGATATGTTTAGAACAGAATTGGATAGAGTTGTTTGCTTTAAATGGTAGTCGATTAGGGAAGTAACACTTGGGCTAATTGTAATGCCTGTGCTTCCTTTAACTCATATTTACATTGTAATAACTGGAGGTTTCAGAGCAGTTCAGGAATGTGGAAAAATTTCAATGGACTGTTAGAGCATTTTTTAAAAACCAACTTTGTTTTTTTATTCCTTAGCATAAGCCGGACCAAGTTGAAGGAGTTAGAACCTGCAGCTTGCAGTGGAGCCTCGAAGGGCGAGCAGTGCACGAACAGAGCCCTTCCGTTCACTAGACACTGTCTCCAGCGTATCCTTTGATCAGCGTGGGAAGGGTTCAGCTGCGGGTCCTGTCCCGTGTGTGCGTGCACCTGGGGGTGGAGCCCAAGGCTTGTAGTCACGTCTGTTCCTGAAAGCGACTGCACATCATTTCTCAATCAGTGCAGGAAAAGGACTTTGAAGTCGTAATGTTTGAAATGATTTTCACATCGCCCTAACTTTAAAGATGTCTTCTGGATATTTTTTTCTTGGTTTTGTCATTATGATCATTTTTAAAATTTTATTTTCACATCATATTGAGCTTGGGAAAGGAAAGCACCAGTAAGCTATAAGTTGCACTGTTGTGTTCCTTTTCCTATGGAACTGGGATCCAATTTCTAGTTGACTTTAAGTTCAGTATCTGAGTATAAAAGAGGTCTAAATCACAACAAAATAAAATTGATTTAAAAAGGCAGGATTTATTGTGCCGGGATTTAGCTCAATGGTTAGGGCGCCTGCCTTGTAAGCACAAGGTCCCGAGTTTGATCCTTGGTAACCAGATAAAACAATTCCAGGTGTAGAGAGTCATGCCCACCAGCAAGCGGTACCACATACTACGGTGCTGGGCGTGATAGCTCACGCCTGTAATCCCGGCACTCAGGAAGCAAAGACAGGAGGATTGCTGTGAGTTCCAGGCTCACCTGGGCTACATAGTGATTTCAGGGCCAGCCTGAACTACAAACTGAGATCCTCTCTCAAAAAACCACCCCCAAAACAAAAAACAAAACGAAGGGAATTGAAAAAGAATAAAAGAAAAGAAAGAAAGCAAACAAGCAAGCTCACAAAGGTCACTTGGGAAAACTTAGGTTAGGAGCTTCGGGCTCGTGATGAAATTTACTAACACTTTTATAAAGTATTTTACAAGTTTATATGATAGTAAGTGTATGTACTCTTTGCATTCTGAGTTTTACCCTCTGTTCTTGGAAACATATTTTCATGGCCTTTTTTGCAGCAGTTTCTACATAATGTTTTATAAGTAACTATACACTATAAAGGAAAAACACAAAATTACTTTCTTAATAGATAGAAAATGAACTTTTTTCATTGATTGATTAATTGATGTTTTGTGATGCTGGACAACCAAACAGGGCTTGCCATAATAAGCATTTCTTCCACCACTGAGGTACACGCCCACCCCAGAAAGTAAGTGTTATGAAAATACAATAGTAGTTAAGGGCATGAATGCTCCAAATGTTGATGATGGAAAACTGATGTTCCTGCTTTAAGTATGATTTAAAAAAATTTTTTTTTTGTGAATTTGAGTTTGGTGTTAGAATTGCAAAATGAAAAACTGAACTTGTTTTTAATAATAAGATCTTTAAGTTCTTTATTCTCAAAGAGGATCATAAGGACAACATTTTCTTTTTAAAGCACTGATTTTTGAATTGTTTTTTGTATTTTATTTTGGGTAGTACAGGGGTTTGAACTCACTTGAAAGGCAGGTGCAGCACCACTGAGCCAAATACCCAGCCCCCAAATTTTTTTTTTAAAAGACTTGTTACAGTGGAAGTTTGTTGTTGTTGTGTTTTTTTTTTGTTGTTGTTTTTTTGAGACAGGGTCTCAGTAGTTCAGGCTGGCCCTGAGCTCAGCCTCAAACTCACGTCACAGCAATCCTCCTGCCTCTGCCTCCCGAGTGTTAGGATTATAGGCGTGAGCCACCACGCCGGGCACTGTGGTATGTGGTGCTGATTGCTCCTGGGTGTGAGTCTCCACGCCCAGTATTGTATGTGGTTAACCGGGGATCAAACCTGGGCCCTTGTGCTTGCAAGACAGGTGCCGGAACCACTGAGCTAAATCCCTGGTCCTACAGTGGAAGTTTTAGGAGTTAGTCTGTTAAGAAGTGATCATAAGAGACCAAAAAGGAAAAATAAAGTTGTTGTGCTTCGGCAAGTGACAGATGGGTTGCTAGTGCTGTCAGAGGAGGTGTTAGGAGCCTGCCTGCCCGCCCAGGGCTCTTCTGGAAGTTTACTTGGAGAGGGCAGGACAGCCGGGCTCTGCAGAGAGCATCTCTCCCTGTCAGAAGTGGCCGTGGCGCTGTGGGGTAACATGCTCAGCAGAGAGTGGGGAGCTGAGTTGCTCCGCAGTGTGTTTGAGCCCTGACTCACTCCAGACATCCTCTCGAACCGCTCCCAGCAGCTCTTCTCCAGCTGCACCGCCAGGTTTGCCGACGGGCAGCAGTGCTCAGTGCCCGTGTTTGACATCACACACCAGACGCCGCTGTGTGAAGAACATGCCAAAAAGATGGTGAGTCAACTCTTGATGGCTGCCTACAGTGAACAGTGCTCTGTGACGGGGGACTGTGGAGACAGCGTGCTTTTCCTGTCCCATTTCTGAATTCTGAATTAAGCATATTTATTGGTCAATTCTATCCATATTTTCCAAACTTTGAAAAACCCCAAAGCCAGAAGCACCTCAGGTCCCTAAGCACTTCGTGTAAGGACCACTCAGTTTGCAGTTACTTAGATACTGTTGTTTTATTGTCTAGTCTTGTTCGGTGCTTCTTGTACCATGCCTCTGTGTGAGTGCTGGTACTGAGTGTCATCCAACAGGAAAGGCTGCCAGAAACGTTAACGATGTGTCTTATCCACACTTGGCATCCTGTTCGTTCTGGCTCTCCCAAAGTCAGAATGACCGTTAAGCGTAAATGATGGGAGTCAGTTCAGTACAGCAAGGCAGACATGACAGTACAACTAATAAAGACAGAGAAGGACCTCCAGAACTGCTTCAGAAAATGGGAGGAATGCTTGTAATCCCAGTACTGGGGATGCTGAGGCAGGAAGATCACCAAGAGTTCCTAGGTCAGCCTGCACTACACTGTAGAGCTTAAAATAAAACAAAACAAAAAAAAAACAAAAAAGGAAGTGGCAAGAATGATAGCATGAATATGTTTGAAGTAAAGAGTAATATTTTTAGGGAATTAATGACTATAATTTTGTCAGGTTTAATTATTGCTTTAGTTACTGCTAGTATTATATATAAACTTTAATTCAAAATAATATGGAGGAAAAACAAATTTTAATTAAATAACTGAATTACTTAATTATATATTTGAGACCATAGCACCATGCTATGTAGTTTAGGCTGACCCCAAGCTGGTCCTGAACTGGGCGCAATCCTGCCTCAGCGTCCCAAGTGCTGAGAATACAGGTGTGCAGCACCATGCTTGACTTGACTTATATAATTATTTAAAATAAGTTCTTTTGGAGGTTGAAGATGTAGCTGAATGGTAGAATGCTTGCCTAGTATGCATGAGACCCTGGGTTCATCCCAGCAATTCATAAAATAACAAAAATGTTATTTAATAATTATTCCTATCATCAGACAGTGCGAGATATTGTGCTGGGTACTTTATGTCCCAAAAGGCTGAACAGGCCACTTCCTGCCCCCTGTAAGTGCTTTGCAGTTTCCTGGGTGACAGTAGGCCCTGGGCTTGTGCTGTGCGAGTTGTCACTAGCCAGCAGCTCATCCTGGACCTCTGCTCCTGTAGACACTGCTCACTTCTGCTTCCCCAGCACCCTGTGGTGTTAGCTGCTTCTGTGAGCTGTGTGTTCTGAAAAATTAGGGACTACACTCTACATGTACAAAATGCTGAATTTATGTTCCAATTTCTTATTTTAAATGTAGGCATTTCTAGTTTATAGAGGCTTTGTCATGAATGAAGAATAACTTCTATAGACTCTCCGAGCTGCTGTTACGGATTTGGTGATATTCTGATCTCTGGAATTGAACTCAGGACTTTGACTTGCTAGGCAGGTGCTACTCCCTCGGCCCTTGGGGCGGACCTTTTAAAGAGGACATCTAATCATTTTCATTTTGTGATTGAGCCTTTTTAATGGCTCCTGTAACATCTAGAGTCAAATCTGAATTGTCTTGTTTTGCATTGATGTTTTGAGTCAGGTCTTCCCATTTATTTCAGGCTGCCCTTGAACTCACCCTGTAGCCTCAAGCTCAAGGCAGTCTTCCTGCTACACCCTCAGATTTGAAGTTCTTACTGTGGCCCATTGGCCCATCACTGATCGGGACGTCTTCAGCTCTGTCTCCCTCCTTGCTCCTTCCCTTCCTGTGCTTCCAGCACTGTTGGTCTCTGCTCTTGTTCACCTCAGCGGCTTTGCCTTCTCTCTTTTCTGTAGTGCTTTTGTCCCAGATTTCGGCATGTTGCACAGTTAACATTTAATTCAAGTTTGTTTGTTTTTTTTTGAGACAGGGTCTCACTTTGTAGTTCAGGCTGGCCCTGAACTCAGCCTCCAACTCACATCATAGCAATCCTCCTGCCTCTGCCTACCGAGTGCTGGGATTACAGGCATGAGCCACCACGCCCAGCACTGTGGTATGTAGTACTGGTTGCTGCTGGGGTGAGTCTCCACGCCCAATATTGTTATGTGGTTACCGGGGATCGAACCTGGGTCCTTGCGCTTGCAAGACAGGCGCCGGAACCACTGAGCTCCTTGGCCCTTAATTCAAGTTTTTGACCCGATCTTCCCTCATCAAGTCATCTGCCTCCTTGCTTGCTGCCTTGTAAGTTTTAGCCTTTTGCTCTTTCCCTAACTTTTTTTGCTTAATATAATTATTTCGTTTGTTTATTGACTTTTACTACAGTGTAAACATAGAAGGGCAGAACATTTTTGTTTGTTGGTATATCTTTAGATCTTAGGACAGGGGATGGTCAGTACAGTGTTTAACTGTTGAATGAATTCGTGCCTAAGCACATGATTGGGAAGGGTGAAGATGCAGAACTAGACGCAGCCCCCAGCTGGGATGCCCATTGGTATACGGGGCTCTAGCCCAGGAGGTACAACCCAGGAGGCAGAAGAAGGCAGGGCTCTGGCAGTTCATGTGCAGGTGGCAAATAAGAAAGTGGCTTGGCCTGAAGTGGAGGGAGAAGGATGGAAATGAGTAGTATTCTGGGATTTGGTGAGTTGTGAGCACAGGGAAGGTTTCCTGGGAGTGTGCACTAGCTAGCTCTCTGTAGGAGAGACGGCTGCAAGACCAAGGCCAGGTGTCTCTCCTGAGGAGACACAGTGCTAAGAATGTCATAAGAAGTCCGTGGTTACCTCTGGACCTAGAGCTGCTGGACAGCATTCTGCGGAGCCCGGCCCTGGGCTGCAGGGAGTGTGAGGTGGATACCAAGCACACGGACAGATGAGTTGAATCAGATCATAGAGGTAGGGTGTGAGTGTTGGACCAGAAGAACCATGTATGCTGGGAGCAGTGTCTCAGTCAGTTGACCAATTTTGTATTTGTGACATGAGTCTATAATTATGTTTGCATTCAAATATTTGACTGGAGTAATAATATATGCTTTAAATTTTTACTCTCCTGTTTATATTTGCTAACGGTGACAGTTATTAGTCTTTAAATACTATTGTCTATAATCTTATTTGAAGTTATTACTGCACTTATGGAATCAAAGATTGTATATCAACTATAAAAATTACTGTTTTAAATATGATCAAGAAAGAAAAACTAGGGCTGGGGATATAGCTCAGTGATTCCGGCGCCTATCTTGCAAGCGCAAGGACCCAGGTTCGATCCCTGGTAACCGCATAACAACACTGGGTGTGGAGACTCACCCCAGCAGCAACCAGTACCACATACCACAGTGCCGGGCGTGGTGGCTCACGCCTGTAATCCCAGCACTCAGGAGGCAGAGGCCGGAGGATTGCTATGATGTGAGTTTGAGGCTGAGCTCAGGGCCAGCCTGAACCACAAAGCGAGACCCTGTCTCAAAAACTTTAAAAAAAAAGAAAGAAAAACTATTGCCAATATACAAGGTTTTTATATTACCGGAATTTTTTGGTACTTTGTTTTTTGGTAGTTCAGGCTGGCCCTGAATTCACTATGTAGCCCAGGCTAGCCTTGAACTCGCAGCAGTCCTCTTGCCTCTGTCTCGCTAGTGTTGGGATTATAGGAGTAAGCCACCATACTCCATATTGTGGTTATGTGGTACTAGGGATTGAACACAGGACCATGTGTTCTCAGGGAGACACTGGAATTACTGAGCTAAATCTCTGGCCCTATTTTATACTTTTTAGAACAGCCTTTTAAAAACTTATTTAAACATGGGTTCATCCTCACTGCACATGGTGCTAGGTATTGAATCCAGGGTCTTTGCACTGAGACTTCTCCTAGCTCTTTATTTTCTATTTTGAAATCAGCTTGCTAAGTTATCTGGGCTGTGCATAAACTTAAGGTTGTCCTGCTTCAGCCTCGTAGGTAGCTGGATCACAGGTGTTTGCCACCACCAGGCCCGGGGTAGATACGGCTTTTTGACTGTGTCACTCCTGATCTCCGCCTGAATATGTGAAAGGCAGATTATCACTTTGTGGTTATCTTCTTTGCTCACTTGGTTGTTGTGTCGCACTTATTAAAAAGGAGTTGGGGTTAGTTCTTCTGTATGAGCACCTGCTTCACTAGTATCCGTCATGTACTCTTCTGCTCTTTTTACTTTCTACATATGCAAACATTTTCCTTCAGGTGACACTAGTAGTGCACACATCTTCATTCAAATGACGCGAGCATGAGAACTGTAGCCAAGTCTGAGCGTGTGTGTAGGCAGTGCCAGCTGTAATGACCATCACCTAACTGACAGCCACAGTAAGACTCAGGGATTATAAAGTCCTTCCCATCTGCAGTAATGAGAAAATGTATATTCTGGAATTGATGAAGTATATGGTATCTTAGTTTAGAGGGCTGTCTCAGTGCCTCAGACGAGGGAGGTATTAAAAACAGGAATGTATTTGTCAGTTCCAGAGGCCAAAACAGGGTGCCAGTATGGTTGGGCTGCAACCAGAATGGAACCCTACCAGTCTCTTTGTATCCTTGTGTGGTAGAGAGGGGGCCACACTCATGTCTGGGGTCTCATGTGAGGCACGAGTGCCAGCCTCTGCTCTGTGCAGATATGTGCTTGTTCTCTTTACGTTATCTCTCTGCTCACATCAGTTCTTGTGTCATGGGCTGGCTTTTCAGTCGGCGTCTCAACCCTCTGTTGTACAGAGACAGAGCTTTGGCCCAGCTCTCTGGGCACCCACCCGTCTCAGACGGTATGCGAGCCACACCGAAATCCTTAGCTTCTCTTCTGAATCGGCTTCTTTTACTGTGTGCTTCCCATCAACTAGTGGTACCTGGAGACATCCTCACCTCACCTGCAGAGCTCTGATCTGAAGGTTTTATGTAGGGTTGGGACATCGTCTGGATTCTGTACCCAGGGCTACAAAACCAAAGCGAACTGCTCTGCCTTGCTATTAAATGAAGTTTAAAACCTTGAACAGGGTATTCAGGGCCATACATCTTCTTGGCCTGGACTTCTTTATAGATCACTTTTGTATTTTACCCCATCATGCCCTGAACAGCAGTCGAGCCAGCTCTTCTCTTGTTTGTGCTGTTTCATCTATTGCTTAAGTTCGTACTTTACTTTTAGTCTTACAAAACTCTACACATGATTACCAAGTGCAGGATGAGGTTGAATCAGTGTAAATCAAATGATTTTTTTATTCCTTTAATTTCTTTGTTTGTTTGTTTGTTTTTTGAGAAAGGGTCTCGCTTTGTGGTTCAGGCTGGCCCTGAGCTCAGCCTCAAACTCACATCATAGCAATCCTCCTGCCTCTGCCTCCTGAGTGCTGGGATGACAGGCGTGAGCCACCACGTCCAGCACTGTGGTATGTGGTACTGGTTGCTGCTGGACATTTGTCTCCACACCCAGTATTGTATGTGGTTACCAAGGATCGAACCTGGGTCCTTGTGCTTGAAAGACAGGTGCTGGAACCACTGAGCTAAATCCCCGGCCCTATTCCTTTAATTATTAAATACAGTTTGTTTTAGGTATTATATGTAATGTTAAAAGAGCAAGTTTTTGTTTTTTTTTTTTCTTTTAAGGATGTTGTTAGGGGACTGCAGGTTTAGCTCAGTGGTGCTGCTGCCTGCCTCACCAGCACAAGGTTGGGAGTTCGATCCATGGTATCACACACACTGCTGTTAGGTTTTTCTCAGATAATTTAGTTTTGTAAAATTAAATTTGTGTAAACTGGAACATGGCAGTGTCACGTCTGTCTCCTGGTCAGTGAACCCAAGGTGCCACTGCATCTAGGGGATAAGCACTGCTGCTTTGTGGTCCGAGATCATAAACTCAGCCCCAGTAAAAACGGGGCGCAAAGCTGCTACTTTATTTGTAAAGAGGAAAACAAGGAGAAAAGGAGAGGATAAATAGCTATGCTGATAAAAAAGAATCAGGCTAGGGGCTTCCAGAAAGAGGGTCTTTGTGCTCAGCTACTTCTGGGAGTGGGGGTGTCAGAGTACCTGCCCTCCCCTGGACTTGCCAGAACTGAATTGGCACATCACATCCTACTGTCACTTCTGCTGGTGCTGTGTGCAGCTTCTCTCTGTGTACTTACTTGACCTTGACCTAGCTTTTAAAGCCTTATCTTGGGGTGGGAGCTAGTTGGCAAGAGGGTACCTTATTCATAGCTAGCTTGAGAGCCAGTAAGGAGTGTGTGAATATCACTGCATTCTGTAGTGACTCTAGAGTGAGTGAATGTCTGTGTGTGTGTGTTGGTGCTTAGGTGTGAGCACACACTGCAGTAAAATTAGGCAGCGCCCCCTCCTTCCTCCATTTCTTCGGGATGGGGAACTCACTGTTTGTACACTTGGCTTTCTCTATGTCCTCCCCGGCAGCTCTTGGGTCTTTTGCTGTAAGTCCCAAGGCCATTTGTGCTTTTCTTATGTATGGTTTTTCTTTCTTGAACCCATCCTTGACCTGTTTCCCAGGACAATTTTTCTAGTACTGTTTGTTCTTAACTCCTTTTAATCAGGAGACTTTTAGCAGGCCCCTATTGTATTTTCCTGTCTACATGTCCCTGACCCTACAAAAACGTAAAAGTTACACATAATACAAGGACAAGGTTGTGAGTTAGCTCTCCGGTATTGCCAAAAAATGTTTAAAATTGCATATATTTGGCGTAACATTTGATCTTTTAGTACATGTATACAATATGTAATGTTTAAATCAGGTTAAACTTATTCCTCAAACATTTACCTTTTTTTTTTTTTTTAAAATAAAAACTGAAAATTCTTTGCTTGTTTGCCACCCCCCCTCACCCCCCCAGGACCTTGTAGTGGTTTTTTTTGAGACAGGGCTTTGTAGTTCAGGCTGGCCCTGAGCTCAGCCTCAAACTCACTTCACAGCAATCCTCCTGTCTCTGCTACCCAAGTGCTGAGATTACAGGTGTGAGCCACCACTCCTGGCACTGTGGTGTATGGTACTGATTGCTGCTGGGCATAGTCTTTGTTTTTTGAGGCAAGTTCTCACTGTGTAGTTCAAGCTGCTTATGAACGCACTGAGCTGGCCTGGGATCCATGACAGTCTCCTGCCTCACCCTCCCAAGTACTAGTGTTACAGGCATATATGGCCATACCTGGTTTAGGTGTTTTTGGGGTTTTTTTGTTTTGTTTTGTTTTGAGACAGAGTCTTGCTTTGTAGCTGGCCCTGAGCTTACTATGTAGCCCAGGCTAGCCTTGAACTTGGGGCAGTCCTCCTGCCTCTGTCTCCCGAGTGCTAGGTTTACAGGTGTGAAGCACCACACCATTTCATTCACTTACCAGTCCAATTATTTAAATACATGAGGACTACAAATTGAATTTTTTGTTAATCTTTATAATAGGAAAAATTAAAATGACAGTTTTATCAAACTTACTCAGTATTTTTTCTCTGCATGTTTATATCTTAAAATATTGAATATTTAATGCAGTGTTTCAATCTAATCTCTTTCTAAATTCTTATTGTGCTATTGTCTTTCTTTAAATAACACAGCTTAACACTGTTGTGGTCTTTTTTTCTGTGGGTGGTATAATTTCAATGAAATGTCTACCCACTGAATGTAATGATGAGGATGTCAATGTGATGGATGTCCTGGTTGGCATTTTGCTATTTCAAATTTTTTAATTATTTAGACCGTTTAACCTAACCTAAATTGAAAATGACTTTCAGTACTTCCATTGTTTTGAGTAAGTAACAAATGAATTCCGTATTGTTTGGTCAAGAGGGGCATAAATAGTTTATTATTTTTTTCCTTGATTTTTGTCTTTTTATTTCTGTATTGGAAATTGAACTCAGGACCTCGTGCTTGTCAGACCGGTACTGTGCTGCTGAGTTACTTCTCCTTGTCCATCCTTGCTTTCTTTTGAGACAGGGTCTCGCCCAGGTGAGCCTGGAATTCACAGCAATCCTCCTGCCTCTGCCTCCCGAGTGCTGGGATTACAGGCATGAGCCACCACGCCTAGCAGTGTGGTATGTGGTGCTGATTGCTGGTGGGGTTTGAGTCACCATGCCCAGCATTATTGTATGTGGTTACTGGGGAGAGAACTTGGGACCTTGCGCTTAAAGGCAGTTGCTGCTGGAACCACTGAGCTAAATCCCTGGCTCCATCCTTGCTTTTTGACTATGGAATAGCTTGTTGGATGTTGGCCAACCCTGTCAACACCACTCAAAAAGGATTATCACCATCATTGACCACTATTGTAATTAATTTAGTTTAATTCAATACTCTATCATTTCTGTATTCTGAGTATTTGCCAATTAGGAGAGATCCTTTTTTTGTTTTTTCATAACATAGACTTCTTCTCTAATCTGCTAACATTTCTCTTTCAGTTTTTTCTTTTGCAGATCTTTTGGCACTTCTTTCCTGTTTAGTCTCAGTGTCCCAAATGTGTGCATTTTATATTGTAAAAGAGTATTACTGAGTTTTGGAGAAACATCAAAATTGTATCTAACGTACCTGTGATAAGAGTTTTTATAAATTGTAACAAAAGTATAGGTTATTTTTCACAAATAAACAAATTAGTAAAATAAAATAGCCAGAATTACTGTATTTCACCAGGAACAAATATCAGAGGCGAATACCATGTTCTAAATGAAAAAGTATGTAAAAAAGTCTATATAAAACAAATAAACAGGGGCTAGGTATTTAGCTCAGTGGTTCCTGATGCCTGCCTCCCAAGCACAGGCTTGTGAGTTCAGTCCCCAGTACCAAAAGGAAAAGAAAAACAAATACACAGATGTTATAAGTATATCTTGTGCAAATGGGAGATGACTGGAGGAATGACACCTTTCCCAGGGACAGGTGCTGCCTGGGTAACACGCGGGGTAAACTATAGGTGCTTAAAATGTACAGAACATTCTTTTTACTACTATACAGTAACAAACCAGAACAGAGGGACAGATATTGGTTAGTAGATAATCTCAGTTTAAAAAAAAAAATCTTTATTCTCCCCAAAGGATAACTTCTTGAGGGGAGATAACTCTCGTAAAGTTCAGCACCAGCAGCAGAGAAAACCCAGGAAAAAAACCAAGCCTCCTGCACTTACCAAAAAACACAAGAAAAAGAGACGGCGTGGACCTCGTCGACCCCAGAAGCCCATTCCTCCCGCAGTCCCCCAGGGAAACCTCAGCATGCCCACCAGCGTCTCACTGCCAGTGGAGGCCCCTCACATCCGGTCAGTGTTGGCATTATCTCAGTGTTCCCTGATTGATCTCAGAATTGGGCCTCTGTGGGTTATCCTAGCCATTCAGTCTACTAGCCCAGAGCACTTTGTAATCTTCGGTACAGATTTCACCAGTGTCAAAACTTTGACTGTGGCAAAGTGAGATGATAAAATTGAGAATGTAATTGTATGTCCTCAGATATTTCTGTTACAAAATAAATTTTATATGAACATTTCATGAGCAATGTGAAATGTTATTAGTTTTATCAGACTTAAAGCATTTGACCACATGGTTTCCATTTCAGCTAAGCATTTTAATTTTATCTGTTTGTTTTATTTTAAAAATTCTTATTTTGACCTGGCTTGAAATTCTACTAAAATGTATTAATATATACTTGATAAAATTATGATTCATTCTACTGATTTAAAGCAGAACTACCATCTAGTATGGATTGACTTACTTTAGTCATTGATACAGGTTGTAGAAATACATGACTGTGAACAGATCTTTTTTGCAATATGTCTATTCTCAAATTTCCTTTTCATAAAATAGGGAAAGAGATGTTTTCTGTTTTAATTTTCTGTGGTTGTATTGAGTTAAAAATCCCAATAGACATCAGCTTCTCTTAATGTTGGACGAACTTGTCCTGGTGACACCGGTGTGGAGGTTGAGCTCCCAGGAACTTCACTGTCTTCCAGGAGCCCGTCCACCCCAGAGCTGAGTGCTGATGAGTTGCCGGAAGACATTGCCAATGAGATCAGTGACATTCCACATGACTTGGAATTGAACCAGGAAGACTTCTCTGATGTCCTGCCCAGGCTGCCTGATGACCTACAGGATTTTGATTTTTTTGAAGGTATGTTCAGGATTTTGATTAAGGCAGTTGACTGGAAGAATGAGTTTAAAAGAAAGGAAATGGCTTTTGAGGAAGTATCTGAAATGTTTAACATGTTTTTCATTGTAGAGGTAGATATGTGTGTGTGTGTGTATGTATGTATGTATTTATGACTCCTGAATTTATTTTACCTTTTGCAGAAGACAGTAATTTAACCATATTAAGCAAATATGGTGTGATCTATAATGTTATTCCTTTATAATGAATAAATAAGTCCATTTAAAATACTGAGCTGGGGATATAGCTCAGTGGTTCTGGCGCCTGTCTTGCAAGCGCAAGGGCCCGGCTTCGATCCCAGGTAACCACATAACAATACTGGGCGTGGAGACTCACCCCAGCAGCAACCAGTACCACATACCACAGTGCTGGACGTGGTGGCTCGTGCCTGTAATCCCAGCACTCGGGAGGCAGAGGCAGAAGGATTGCTGTGATGTGAATTTGAGGCTGAGCTCAGGTCCAGCCTGAACCACAAAGTGAGACCCTGTCTCAAAAAAAAAAAACAACAAAAAAAAAACCAAACAAGTTTATTGAAGTCTTTTAGAACTGTTTGCTAATTTTACATAGTGTATTAATACATGCCTGTAATCCTAACTACTCAGGGCACTGAAGTGACAGATCTCAAATTTAAGTCCAGCCTGGTCAACTTAGCAAGACTGTGAAAATAATAATAATAATAATAAAGGACTGGGTGTGTAGATCAATAGTATACCATGTGAATAGTGTGGGCTTAGTGCCTTGTATTAGAGGAAAAATAGAGCCTGCCCTAATTTGAAGAGTCATCCTTATCCTTCAACTGAAATGTATTTTTCCAAAACAAAGTTCACTTTATCCTAGTGACTTCAAAGGATATTGTTTGTACTCTTGGAATGTTTTATTTATTTATTTAGCCACTAAATATTGGATATTTCAGTGGTAATTAATCAGGTTCCTAACAATAGATTTTAAAATATTGAAACTGCAATTGAAGTGTGTTTGTGGACTGAAAAATTGGGAAAGAATGAGAAGGATTAGCTCTTAAAACCATGAAAAAGTAACCAGGCTCTTAATGAACTGAAGAAGCACTTAATGCTGTGCCATAAAACACACACGTGAATCTCTCTGTTCTGGTCTCCTCCAGCTAGAAGAGTGCAGGCGTAGACAGGGTAAGGTGCTCTGTTCTACACAGCCTTGTTTTCATTCTAATGATGTTGATATGATTTTATACAAAGCATGTAGGGTAATATGGTCATTATAAATTGGTAATTGATTTCGAACTGATAATCCTGAGGGTTCCTAAGAACTTAATAAAATGGTGTTTGCTTTTTGCTCTGTTTTGGGCAGTACTGTGGCCTTATTTTGAGAGAAGGTCTTGCCAAGTAGCCCGCGCTAGTTTTGAACTTGTGATGATCCTGCCTAACCCTCCTGAGTAGCTGAGATTATAAGCATACACCTCCATGCCCAGTTGTTCATTGATAGATTGATTGATTGTGATACTGGGGACTGAACTCAGGCCATTATGCTGGTTTGCACTTGAGCTGAATCTCCGGCATTCCAGTTGAAAAATGTTTTTTGAGAATGTTATGAATACACTGAAAATGGTGGTTCAAATTTTAGGACAGCTGGTGTTTCTGATTTGTCCTATAAATTAATATTTCACTCTCCTTCTAAGCAAATTCTTGGAAAATTTTCAGGTCAGAGACTGTTTTAATGCAGTGTTAATTAAAATAGCTCATGTGTGGTTATTGTACTGTACAGACACTAACTACTGATAGCTCTACTGATTCTCGGTGCCTTTTCTTGACTCAGGAAAGAATGGAGACCTCCTCCCGATGAGCGAAGAGGCTGAGGAGCTTGAGCGGGCATTGCAGGCTGTCACTTCTCTCGAGTGCCTGAGTACCATGGGGGTCCTTTCCCATTCAGACGGGGTGCCAGGCCAGGAGTTGTCAGATAGAGGAATAGGGGTGTTTTCCACGGGCACTGGAGCTTCAGGAATCCAGTCCTTGAGCCGAGAGGTGAACACAGACCTAGGGGAGCTGTTGAATGGGCGTATAGTACCTGATAATTTTTCTAGTTTAGAGCTGGATGAGAACCTGCTCCGTTCTGCTACCTTGTCTAACCCACCTACACCCCTGGCAGGGCAGATCCAGGGGCAGTTCTCTGCCCCAGCCAACGTTGGCCTTACTTCTGCCACTCTGCTCAGCCAGAGTGCACTCGGGGAGAGAGCCTTCCCGGGACCGTTTCATGGAGTTCACGACGGCAGCCATGCCTCGCAGAGGCCACATCCTGCCCAGCTGCTGAGCAAGGCAGATGACCTGATCACCTCACGACAGCAATACAGCAGTGACCATTCACACTCCTCGCCCCACGGAAGCCATTATGATAGTGAGCACGTGCCATCTCCCTACAGTGACCATATCACCTCGCCCCACACGACATCTTACTCTGGTGATAATATGGCAGCTACCTTTTCAGCAGAGATACCAATCATGGCACAGCACTTGCTCCCCACACAACTTGAGGTGCCACTTGGAGGAGTGGTAAATCCCAGAACTCACTGGGGGAACCTCCCGGTCAACCTTGGTGAGCCCTCTCCATTCAGCAACCTTCTCGGCGCAGACGGACATCTTCTCTCCACTTCCCTCTCCACGCCACCCACCACCTCGAACTCAGAGACCACACAGCCTGCCTTCGCCACCGCGACCCCCAGCAGCTCCAGCGTGCTCCCGGGGTTGCCACAGACCAGCTTCAGTGGCATGGGGCCTTCCGCGGAACTCTTGGCCTCCACCTCTCCCAAGCAGCAGCTCCCTCAGTTCAGCGCAGCCTTTGGCCACCAGCTGAGTGCTCACAGTGGCATCCCCAAGGACTTGCAGCCCAGCCACAGCTCCATAGCGCCCCCTACTGGCTTCACGGTGACAGGTGCCACAACTACAAGTACCAATAACCCGTCCTCTCCCTTCCCCTCCCCTAAGTAAGCTCGTCTCCAGGCAGGCGGGAACCCAGGTTTTCTTTGTTTCCTCTTTAGCACCCCTCTCCCCTTTCCTGAAAGAGATTTCCAAGTCGCAGAAGGGGGTGAGCGGGGCACCGCCTTCCCAGGCCAGCAGGTGGCATGAGCAGGCCTGTCTCAGTGTTCACACGTGCTCCTCTGCACTGGTGCTCCTTCCCTCTGGCAGGCCTGCGGCCTGGCCGTCTCCTGGTGGTTCAGCACAGTGACTGGAGAGGATTGATTTTGAGCAGCAAGTCCTAGAAGTGGAAGATACCTCAGATTACCAGTGCCCTTTACTATTTGCTAGTATCCAGATCAAAGCTTTCCATTCTCCAGCCAGGTTTCCATAGGTGGGTCTAGGTAGAGTGATCCTGTTCACTGGGTTCCTCTGTAGGGAGTAGTAGGTGGTGCAGAGGCAGGTCAAGGCTCTGACTTAGCACCAAGCAGCTGGCTGCTGCGCTGAGGCCAGGGTGTCCTTCCTGTCGTGGTCATGGTTGGTTACAAAAAAAACAACATCTGTGGCTGCCTGTGACTATATTGCACCCATGCGTTTTTCGAGCCGTGCAGGAAGTAGCCGTCCGTTGTTTGTTTTTGACCTTCCATGATAAATAGAAGGTTCTTTTTTCCTGTGTCTCATACCCTACTAATGTTCCTCTGTCCCATTAATTTAACCAAAATGTCCTGAGTAGAGAGACGAATGGCATGGTTGTGTGGACAGCATAACCTTTTTCTGTTAAGCGTTGGTCCACGAGGAAATGGGACCCAGGAAGCGGAAATTGTGTTGTCCGAGGAGATGTCATGGGAGGTTTGCCTGGAGTGGCCATGGGCGGTCACTTGCCTTTCTCAGATACGCATTTGTTTTAAGTCCCTCACTCATGGAACACGTTTGCAAGATGTAATTGAAGGAACTGTCTTGGTGTGAAAAGGCAGAATAGTGAGATAGATTTGAAAGATGAAATCTGTGAACTCCTTGGTCCATCTTTTGCTTTTGAATTTTTCATGTTTACAGTAGTGATTCTTTGGTAAGATTTGTAAAATGTTGAAGAAGCTCGTAGAATCAGTGTACCAGTTGTGAAGTGATGTATAATACCTGAAGGATACACATTTTAAAGTTTGTTTCAAAGCAGAATGTGGAAATTAGACAAATTGTACCTGTATGTGGTACTTTTAAAATAATTTAAGTACTTAAGTTTGAGTAAATTTGGAAATAGTTTGGGGAAATTCTTTAAAGTACCAGGATTTTAGGGTTAAAAGCCACATTGGGTAGTTTAGTATGTTGGTAACTATGAAATGAATATGTGATGTTTCTTCTTGCCTACCTTTCTCCCACTTACCCCCAGGAGGATGGAGCTAGATTTTAAAATCATCTTTATTTTCGCTGCGAAGTTTCATTGTCCCTTAATACCATTGGCTATTTATACCTAAGTCCAGTCTAATTTACACATACATATTTTGAAAGACAAGTAGAGAGAACATCTGCATTAATGATGTGGTACAATAATCTATTGGTCGGGGAGCATTTCATCTTCCTTCTTTCCTAATAGGTAAAAATTTGATGTATTTTCCTACTTCCTGTGTGTATTTTCATGCCGTGCTAGTTCTAACCAGACCTTTCTTTTGAAAGCCTTTCTTTCTCTGCTTTGTAAAAGAATGATGGTGATCAGCAGGCATTATGCAGATACCATGTGCCTGAGTTTATGGGGGGGGGATGTCACATGCCTGTATGAAATCATGATATATGCCCTGTTTTGTATTTATTGAAGTTTTTTTGGGGGGCGGGGCCAAAAATATGTTTGTAATATATTTACTTTTTTTTTTTTTTAAAGAATCATGTTTATTGATTGGAAGATTTATTTTTAATAGCTTTGTCTTTTTTGCAGATTGAGAACTTTCTAAATTATAAATTAAGTCACAAAGCAAAATTATATTTGGTATCACCATAAATTTCTATTCTGAGTGGTGAGAGCAGATAATTTGAATTCTTCTCACCTGTGAACCTGTGTCAGTAAGCTTTTTTACTTTAGTGCACTGTAATGAAATGATGAGGAGTAGTTACCTCTGCTCAAAAGGTCATTGAGTTTGCTAAGCTATTTTCACATCCCATCCTAACTATCACTAGAGACCTGCATTCCTGACAGTGTTGTTTTGTAAAGTTGTAGCAGAGCAGCACCTGGACTTCCTTCTCTGTCTTTTGAGAGAAGGGAGTTGTGATGGTTGATTTGAACTTTTTCTGGCTCTTTGTCCCTTGCTTTAGCTGCTTAAAATTCTTCAGCTCTCAGAACTGAGTAGCACTTGTGTTGTTTGCCATGTTCTGTTGTATGTGCATTTAAAGCCCTTCTCTGCTTTCTAGCAAGGAGGCATGAGGGAATGTTGCCAGTTACAGCTTCACACCAAAAACGATCAGTACGTTCACTTTGTTTAGATGCCCCTGATGGTAGCCTAGGAAAGGGCACTTTTGAAAGTAGCAGTGTAGGGTTGAATAGTTAACAGAAACACGTTTCCTCTTTTCATCTACTTCAAAATAAATATCCAAGCTTTCACTTTGCTTTGTTCTTACTGTCTCTTTGAGTCCCTTATTAGAAGAGAAGAACATCTTTAAGCCCAAATACATCTATTACAATTTTCTGTTACTTATTAGAGCATTCTAGTCCATTAGTGGTAGGTTTGCTGTAAGTATACAGAGAATGAAGTATCTTTTACTCCAAAATTATAAAAATTGATGTCTTTTTAAATAACACTTATGTTATAAGGCAATACTGGAATCAAAACAGATCTTACATAAGTTGTTATATAGCTAAAAAGTAGCTTTTCTCTAATGTTTAACGTGAAGGAAAAATCATAAAGAAATTCAGTTTTTGGGGACCATGTATAAAGGCCAGTTCGACTATGTACTGTGACTTATCAAAGTTGCTGCAGTTAACGGATTCATTCATTCTGTGCTCTGAGGACCTATTATTCACTGACTGTGATTTATAGCATCTGCTGAAAAAGATGGGCTTTCTCTCCTTTAACATAATATTATTTTAATGAAAGCACAGGACGCATTGTTTTTTCCTCTATTGAAATGGCTTAGCAGCTTTCACATCTGGGTAGATTATGTAGCTAGTAAACAATTCAGGATAGTAAGCAGCAATTACATTTAACCCACCAAGTTACAGACTATGCAATGGAAAAAATTTTCTACTTATTGTCACATAGCTTATACAGCAAAGGATTATTTTCTCTAGTAGACCTACCATGTGCGATATCCCTGCTTTGTAAATGACTTCCTGAGTAATATCCTGGTACTGGAGATTGAACTCAGGAACTTGTGCTTGCCAGGCAGGCGTGGCGCCACTGAGCTACATCCCTGGCCCACTTCCCAAATACTTTCTTGTTGGCAGGCAGTGTGGTTGGTGTGTCTAGTGTCCCTCTATGAGAAGATTATAATGCAGTGAGAAGCAGATAGTAAGTATGGAGAACAAGATGGAAAGCAATTATTTTAAATTTTATTTTTCTGAAAATTTGGTGTTACCATCTTTTGTGGTTTGAGGCTACAGAAAGCTAATACTTTATTTTTGCCAAATAACTATTTATAAGATTGATTTCTGATTAATCTTTCAACTAAAGGGTAGCTCATCCTCTGTGATCAACACTAAAGCTTTTCCTTGTTAGTGTTCATCTGCAATTCCTGACACCAGTCTGCAGAGTCTGGAAGGAAACCGTGTCTGGGCCGCATACATGTGCCCTGTCTGTATAGTTTCCTTTCACAGGCAGAGGTTACGTTTATGTGGACCTAGAATTTGGACTGCTATAATTTGCGTTAACATTTGAATCCATGTTGTCGGTCCTTCCTGAGCCCTGCATCCGGTATGAGGTCCCCGTAGGCTTTAGCAGCTGTTCCTTGCCTGTGTCAGTGCTTTTTAACTTAGTTGAAGGTTGTCGTGTATTGGTATTACAAAAAGGTGAGGTATTAACACTAAAGTAATTATAGATTTGAAATTCATTAAAATAGTTTTGGGTGTGTACTTTTAATTTACTTCATCTTTCTTTTTAGCCTTCTTTTAAAATTCTGTTAAATTCCATTACTCTGGTACATACTGAATAATCTAACAGAATGATCACTAAATGGTCAGCAGAACTCTCCAGTTTAATGAGGTAACTAAGAGGATTCCTTGAAGGGAATTTCATCATACCGAACAGTCTTCATTTCTTTACCAATACTTGAGTGTTTTAAGGATTTTTTTTCTAACAAAACATTTATTTTGTGCGATGTGTGTGTATGTAGATTTTCTTCCCTTCTTAATAAACTGAAAATAACCAAATCTTTACCAGTATTCTATAGAAAAGTAAAACAACATAATGATATCTTAACATCTTGGCCTTTGTAAACTTTCCTGTATCATAATTCTAAAGGGAACCAGAATCATATTTAATAGATTAAAGTAACATTTTAAATACTCTTTGAAAAGATTTGTAACGAGGGATTAGTGAAGAGCATATGCACAGACTGGTTATGCCTTTTCCCCTGGCCAGTGAGTTAGGAAACACAGATACTTCCGTCTCTTCCCTTAACCAGTGTCAGTAGTGCTGCACTTACTCGGGTCCGACTTAGGGAGGCTTTTCCTTTCGTTTTTTTGCTCCAGTCCTTATTTTTTATTACTTTCATCCTTCCTCCTCCCCCCTTTTTATTGCACTGTGACAGAGCTAATCAAAGGAGATGGGATATTTCAGAAAAGTTAAGTTCAGTATGTTTTTCTTTACCTTGAGTTTCCTAACTGGGAATATTTGAAAAGTGGGAGAGCCGAGTGTAGGTAGATTTGAAGTTTCTATGAGAAACAGTCTTGTAAGAGGAAATCCTTTTAACTCTGAATGAGCTGTGTTGGGCAGCACAGCTTTTCCTGTCCTCCTCTGTTGTGCCTGCTCACTTCTGCTGGCCCCCAGGACTGAGGTATCTGCGTGTGAATTTGGCCGAAGAGTCGTAGAGTCCTCCTCTTTTGCTTGTTTTCTGCTGGTTTTGTTTGTTTAAGCTCTCTGTGCACCCAAAGTTCCCCATGGAAAGCATTTCAGCATCAGGGCCGGAGCCTCCAGTGCCCCTCAGTGCCACACCATTGCATTGACTGGGGAGTAGCCTGAGTGGCCCTGAAACGACTCCAAGCTGCACTGACACGGTACAGTTGATTAACAGATTAGTACTACCAGGATGGAAAAGTTGACACCTGGTGACATTGTTTTCGTCTGTTTGGAAGGGTTGAATCAGTTCCTCTCAACAGTGATAGTTCTTTTCACTGTATAGTATTGAGTATGTCTCAGGGATTCCTTGCGGAAATTAGGGCAGTTTTTAAAATAAGACTAGTTTTAAAGAAACTAAAGGTGACTCATCATTGAAGAGAGCGCAAGAAAGAAAACGTTTGGTTTCGTAGCCCACAGTATCTCGCCTAGGACTTTTTCCTTTCTACTTCAGGCTCTCATCTCAGCTTCAGCATAAGTAGGCTCCTTTCCCATCGTGCACAGCTTTAAAACTTTTATTTAAAGATTTCCTTCCCCAATGAGCTTTCAGAATACTTATTGTAGATTTTAAGAGAAAAGGTATATTAATTTATGCTATTAACATCACCTCATAAATTATGTTTTATACTAAAGCTGTATTGAGTGTAATGAATTATGTTGCTATGTGTTTAATAGCTAAAAAATTATATATGAGCTTTTTTTTTTTTTTTTTTGACAAACTAGTGAAGCACCTTTTTACACTGGATCTTTGCCGTGTCAAGGTGTATAGCTATCCTTTGCTACCTTGCAGATATGTAAAACAAAAGGGTATCCTGGGGCCTCAAAACGTAGAACACCTTTTAGACCATTTATTATTGTTCATAGAACTGTTGAGAATCATGTTCTTTAGTGAATGATCTGTGGTTTACACTTAAGATGGCTAGAAGCTTAGTTACAGGGTAAATAGAAATACATAGATGAAGTGAAACTCCAACTACTGTAGCTGGAATTTGTAAACTAAGTTTTTAAGACCTCTTTTATTTCCTATGGATTTGTTCTTTAATTTACAGTTTATTCTGTAAGTTGGGAAGTAAAAATAGAAAATAATAGATGTGCCCAGTGTCTTATTCAGGAACTTTTTTATCCCTCCTCACTAAGGAATTCCCACTGTGACTTAAATAGAATTACATTTCTTGTGTGTGTGTTCATGTCTGTGTTTTTTACACACATGCAAAAATATACATTGGGGGCACATGTGTGAGAGATGAATGTGTACTTATATAAAAATACAGAAAGGTTACAATATATTGTAGAATTATGATTTAGGTAGTTGAGGGTATTAGAATTACTGTCTCATTGTCTCTGTTGCATAAATACACCAAATTCTTCATTATGTTATGTTAAAAGGCTAGCTCTGATATCATGTGCGTTTTATTTTAGCCTTTGAATTAATTAATGTTTTTAAAGTGACATAAAAAATAGCAGATTCTAAGACCAACCTCTCACTTTTGAAACATAAATACAAGAGAGGGAAAGACCGAGTGACCCGGATAGCAGATGTGCTTATTGGAGTGATGGGACCAGAGATATCTTGAGCTTTCTTAAGTTAGTAATAGAGGGTTTTTTTTTTTTTTTTTCCATTTCTGTGTTATATTACTGATTATCTTTTCTTGGTGAAGTTAAGAGAAATTATGGGCCTTTATAAAAATTTAAAGGGGTTACTTTGTTTAAGGAGTTGATGGGATCATTTCACCATGCATATTTCAAAAGTAAGATGATTTTAGCTATTTCCAAAACATTTTTAAAAATTTAGTTGTGCCCTAAGTTAGAGTCCCCTTGTGCTCATCTTTGGAAAAATTATGTTACCTTTGACTTTTACTGATTCATGTGGAGTTTTTAGAAAATACATTTTATATTTTGAGTTTTAAGTTATTATTTTGCTACATATTCTTTACTGGAGTATCTTGTGGTATAAACTGTTCAGAACTAGAGTTCAGTGTTCCAGTCACATTTTTGTATTTAAAAAAAAGCAAACCGTGTACTTGGAAATATTTCAGAATGATTTCTGATAATACATCAGAATTTATAGTTATCATTGAGGCCTACTTTCCTTCATCTTAGAAAACCTAGGAAAGCTTTATATGTTCTTTGTTACAGTTGTATTTTTGTAGCATCTCTTAGTTTCATTCATTGTTGCTTTTGGATTTTTAAAAATCTGCATATTTCTTGTACATATGCATGCAAATGAAAGAAGGGAGTTTGTATTGGTGCCATTTCTCCCTTCAGTCGCTGGTTAATGGGATTTGTTACAATAAATTCCCTTTGATTGCAGGGTGAAGACAGACCCTTTTGTGTATATCTGTACAGAGACGTGTATATGGGATGTGGTGGCACTTTGCTGAATGTCAACTTGCCTTTGTCAATGGAAAGATTGAAAAGTATTATGTTTATTTATACATTTGTATAAATCTATATATACACGTATGTATATGTGTGTGTATAGATAAAGCTATATACATATATTTCCCTAAAAAAATGTGTGTGTATAATAGGTAAACAGCCTTTTGTCTATGGAAAGTGCTGGGTTATTCTGTAAGCCAGAGGAGGCAGTGGTCTACAGTATGTCATCAGAGCATATGAAGATGGAAGTCCGTTGGATTATAGTTTTCTTCGTGGCTCTCATAAATGAACACCTGTCCTAACTGTTCCTACTCACAGGGCCCACCATTCTTTTCTTCACTATCTTCTAGCTAAACTCATCACTTCAGGGAAAACTATCACAAGTTAATATTTTCCCCCTCATAACCTTTCTGGCAAGAAGCATTTGGCTTAAACATATTTCACAAGCTTCTGAACTGTTTCTTTTAAAGATCTTTATCTCTGAAATTTTCTGGAAAAGGTACAACTTGTAGAAATACTTTCTGTAGTAATCTTTAAGAGTTGGATAGTCATCTTTATCTCCAAAACAAACACAGAGCCAATATTCACACCCAGCTAATCTTGAAACTTTCACCTAGAAAATTTTTCAGGATATTTTGCTTTGGAAAAAAGTTAGATTACCTATAGTGTTAGGTTTACTCACACACCTGTCATTGAATTGTCATTTAAGAAATTTGATTTACATTGTAGTTTAATCCTAAATTTAATTGGATTTGGATTTTAATGAAAATCATTTGAAGTCCAATGTAAGCCTCTTGAGTTCTGTAACTAATTTTATGATGAAACTGCTTTAATATGGAATCTTGCGTAATGAATTCTGCTATCTTTCCTTTGACTTTTGCGGTTGTGACATTGTTTTAACTTTGCTGCAGCTCTCTAGAAAACTTGCATCCCTATATATTGTGCCTTTAAAGCTCTTATGCACACACAAATAGAAGTGTATATATACATGTTGGAGCATGTGTACATATACTTTTCATGTCACTCACACAGTATGTCTCTAGTATGTATTGTGGGAGTGGACATACAGATATTCAAAGGCAATGAAATGTTGCGCTCTAGATATATATGTATATAAATAATGTTGATAGAACTGTATATACACATGTACATGTTTGAGTTTTAAATGGCAATCCTTTACATTTAGCAAAATGCTACCCCTACTGGAATACCATCACTGCGATGGCAGTTGTATGTAATGATTTAAAATACATGATCAGAAATTATTTAAAGTCTCATCTAAAACATCCACACATTATTTATTTATCTTTTTCTTTTATTATGTTTCTTTAACTGAAAGGGAGACTGTCGTATTTAAAAATGCCACCTGTCCAGTGAGATACTTGAGGAATTTGGTAAATTTTCCCTCTGTCTGAAATGGAGATAGATGTACCGCAGCCCAGACTATTTGTTTATTTTGAAGAGATCCTAATATTTCCATTAGTGTATGTCATCCACCATCCCCTAGATCACCTCAGCTCACCAATTCGCCTCTTCTTTTCATTGATAATTAATGATCATTGAGATCATTTTGCCTAGGGGTAAGTTAGCTACTCTCTTGCTTCAGGGAAATATATCATGTAATTGTTATTCTGCCTTGTTCAGAATTCAGCTTTGAAAGAAGACAGCTCTTTCCTGAAGCTGTCTTATACATATTGTGCATTTATTTAGTTAAAGGTCTTTCTGATCTTTTTTTTTTTTTTTTTTTTTAAAGGACTCAAGTTGCATGTACCCAATGTAGATTTAATTCTTATTCCCCACAGCTTCAGGTATCTTTCATTTGTGTATCAGTTTAACACACTGAATGCAAGAGTGTTAAGAATACATTGTTAGATACTATTTTATATTGTGATGAGCTGGTAGCAGATTACATCTCAATAACTTGCAGAGAAGGGAAGGTAGATGGACAATCCTAAGCAGTAAGATGCTCAGAAGGGGTGTGTGTGGAGTCAGGGTACCGGTACCCTGTCACCATAACAGAGAGGTTGAGGTTTGGGTGATTTTAGAGTGGCTTAGGTGGAACTTGATATCAGAAGCAGCCTTTAACAAGAAAGCCTCCTGGCTGTTGTATGGTACTAACTAGTAATGAAGTGTATTGAAACCAAGTTGCAGTGGGAAATCAAAGGTGAGGCAGCTTTTTTGAAACCAGTAAAGGACAGGTTGGACAGTTTTAAAATCTAACAAAGTAACTGCACGGTAGCAAGGACTAGCAGTTCTCAAAGGCCCTTTTCAGTGTTCTCATTCACCTTGGCACGCAAGTATGTTTAATATGCCATACATTAAAAAGATACAGAAAATGAAAAAGCTGCTTAAAGGGAATTTACAAACTGAGAACCTTCTATTTGATGTTAATAGTGGCTACAAGCTTAGTTATATGCACAAAAAATAGAGGCCACTGTTTAAATTTTTGATCTGCACAGACAGAAAAGATAGGAGGTGGGCAGGCCTTGATAGGAGCCCCTGTCTGATGGAAAGGCTTATCTGTGACATTGGGTGTGATGTCTCTGGTGGAGAAGACATTGTGGGAGTTGATGGGCTTTTGGTTTGTAATTTCCCTTTAAGCAAGAAGAGATGGCTCACATTTTCCATATATATCTCAATGAATGTACTGTATTACTGTTTTAAAATTTGATGAAATAATAATGGATTGGTCTCCTTTTGTTATCTGGTCCTTGTTTAATTTGTTTAAGGGTTTTTGTATACAAAAGTTTACATTTTTATGTATATTTTCTTGTGTAAAAACTGATGTAATATGTGTATAAAACACTGTATGTATTATCTGTATATAGTGTGACAAAATGATTTTTCTTTCTTTCTTTTGGATGTATTAATAAATCTTGCTGTGAAGTAGCCTGCTTTTAGCATTATTATTATATTTGCCTGGACGTTGACCAAGGCTCATATTCAGGGTAGTTATTTTTTTCCCTTTTTTGTTATTTAAATGTAGGGTATTGTTACTGCTTTTCCTTTTTGAGGCAGGGTCTTGCTGTGTAGTGCAGGCTGGCCTCAAACTCATGACAGTCCACCTGCCTTGTCTCCCTTTGGGATTGCATTCTCTAAATTTTATTTGTTTGATTGATTTTTAGTTTTTTTGAAACATGGTCTCGCTTTGTAGTTCAGGCTGGCCCTAAGCTCACTGTGTAGCCCAGGCCAGCCTGGGACTCAGAGCACTCCTTCTACCGCCTCCTTAATGCAGGGGTTATAGGCAGGAGCTACCACACCTGACTCCGGATTGTTTTCTAGCCCCGGCAGGCCTAAGAACTGTCCTGCCTCATCACAAGGGTTGGGATTACAGGTATGTACTGCCATGATTGGCTTAAACATTTTGGTTATAAATATTTTTGAGCAGCTATGTTAGAAAAAGTAAGACACTGAGAATGAGTCACGATTGGAATCTGCTCAAAGACTTTGACATCCAGTAGGAGAGAGGAGATGCATAAAGTATAGAAATGCTAGAAACTACCAGGTGCTTAGAAATGACTGCTCTCAACAGGAGGAGGTGGATTTCCAACCACAGAAGTGGGGGAGATTTTAGATGGCAGAATTTAGACCTTCAGGAGTGGAAAATGTATTCCAGAACAGAAAAGCCATCAGGGTACCTCCCAGGTGATAGAGAACTTTGGTAATCCAGCTGACTGGGTATAATATACATGAGAAAGAGAATGGCAGCAAGGTGCGAGGTTGCCTAGCAGGCTAGGAGTGGGATCAGCCATGACTTGAGGGACAGATGTCCTGCTGAGAGGAGTCACTTGGAGCGGCTACTGCAGTGTCAGGCCAGACAAGTCAGACTAGTAACTGTGTAAAGGAATAGGAACTTAAGGCTTTGAAAACGGTCAATGTTTGGAGTAAGGAAGAAGGAATACTCGACAGGTTTTTTTACCCCTGGATTTCTGGCAGTGTGGTACCAGCAGCAGAAAGTGGGGACCAAGCTTCTGAAATGACTTAAGTTAAGAGTTGGGAGCAGGGGCCAGGTGGATACGGCCAACTGGTAGCTGGAAGTAGGGCCCAGGAGGGAGGACCAAATGGAACACTCGGAGTTACGGGCACAGTACTGAGTTAAAGTCAGCTGAAAGTTATCAAGGAAGAAAGAACAGCTAGTAGGGAAACAGGTCTCATCTATTACTTTTATTTTCAGGTCTAAAAAGAGTGTAAGTAATTTCCCCAAAGTTTCCCAGTAGGTAAACTGAAGCTAGGGCTCAAATTCAACCAGGCTGGCACCCTTCTCTCAAACTCCTCTAGGAATAAGGTATTAGAATCAGTCCACACCTGAGGATTTGTACTACTTAGCCCACCACACACACTTTTGTTTGTCTCATCGTCTGGACTGTATGTTCCAGTAGACAGTGAAACTCTTGAAAAACCTCAGCCCTTCACACACTGTGCTTGCCCATCAGGGAACAGTAAACAGGATAAAACTAGTTCTCCCAAAAAGGTATTGGGTAGAAGTGTAGATGTGAAGAGAAGGGCACCAGTGGTAGTGAGGACTTTGGAGCCAAGACTTCATTGGTTCCGACCTTCAGTGCGTTAGCTGTAAGCTGTGGGATCTCCTGGACGTCACTTCTTTTTTCTCTTTATTATCTTTGTAAAAGGCAGTGGGAACCTTAGGTGATAGAACCCAAGTAAATCAGGTGGTAGATTTTTGTTTTGTTTATGTATGCCAAAAAGAAGCAGTATCAGCCAATTTCTAAAGTGAATACAGGAAGGGAAGCAAGGGACAGAGGCCGTGAACCAAGAGGAAAGAAATAGTCAGGAAGCATGACCGGTAAGTGCCGAAAATAAAGGGAGTCTGATACTGACTTTTGAAACTTCTAGGAAGATGGCGGAGTAATGATGAGCAGAGAAAGGGCCTCTCCGAACTTTGGTGTCCTAACAGCGTGAGGAAAGAGGAAGGAAATGTGTCTCAGACCCAGGAAGGATCTGAAGTGAGAGCTGAAATCCATGGAGAGAGCAAAGAGAGACTACAGTGAAGAGAAGGGAGGAGGTGAGCAGACTTCCTCCCAGAACCCAGACTCCCTTAACTGTAGTCAGGAATAGCTTTTAGATGGGAGAACAGTATAGCCAGATGAGTTATGTAGAGACATTACAAGCAGCCAGGTAGGGCGGGGCCCTTGAAGGAAGCAGTGCAGATGAGAACACATCACTACTGTGGTGCTTATTAAGAAAATTAAAGTCACAATGGCCAGATTTACAGACTTCCCTTAATGGCTAAATGGAAGTTTGAGACTGGCAACCCCTTTTGAGGTTTCCTGTATAAAACCATTCTCTCATGGGTGAGGGGCATCTGCTTCTACCACAGAAACTAAGACTGAAGAGTAAGACTACAGATTATTGACCAAGATTAATGATGTCAATGTTAGCCAAGTGGCTATACTTGTAATCTTATTGGTCGATTATATTTTGAACCATATTGTACCCACCTTGAGACCTTGCTCTGTAATACTTTCTCAGAGAAGTGAGCTCATTGGTTAACCTCCTTTTCTCAAGAGCTATTCTTATTCCCTAAAAAATTTTCCTATTTAAGGAAAAAAAAAAAGACCAACCCATAAAAAAGGCTGTCAAGTAAAAAGGGATTCTTCTGTATTGCTGGTGGGAATATAAAGTGGTACAACCACTATGGAAATCAGTTTGAAGATTCTTTATGGAAAAAAAAAAACAAAAAAACTAGAGGTTCTATTTGACCCAGCTACTAACCTTCTAGGTATCCTCCCAAAAGAGTAAAAAACATCACATCACAGTGATGTATCTTTGTAGCAGCAAAATTTATAATAGCTGCTATATAGATAAAGAAAACATAGCATTTACATACAGAAGTACAAGTGTACCATAAAGATGGTTAAATTTATTTATTTATTTATTTATTTTTAGTTTTTTTGAGACAGGGTCTCACTTTGTAGTTCAGACTGGCTCTGAGCTCAGCCTCAAACTCATCACAGCAATCCTCCTGCCTCTGCCTTCTGAGTGCTGGGATTAGGGGCATGAGCAACCACACCCGGCACTGTGGTATGTGGTACTGGTTGCTGCTGGGCGTGAGTCTCCACGCCCAGTATAGGTATGTGGTTACCAGGGATCGAACCCGGGTCCTTGCACTTGCAAGACAGGCGCTGGAAACATTGAGCTAAATCCCTGGCCCAAGATGGTTGAATTTAAATCATCTTTCGGTAAATAGATGCAGGTTGGGACTATAATTTTAGGTGAAATAAACCAGATATACAAGTTTAAAATCTTACATTGTTTCTCTTCTGTGAGAAACCCAAAGTATAGATACGGAGCAAAACTGAGGATAGATGGGAATGAAGAAGAACATGTTACAATGGGATGGGGAACAAAGGAAGGAGGGAGGAAGGGAAAGGGAGTTTTAGAAAATTGAAAGGAAAAATGGAAGCAAAGCTTTTGTCAATGGGGAGGGGTAGCAGGCTTGGAGTGGGGGAGGGGGATGAGAAACAATATTAAGACAGTAAGTAAAGGTACAAATTCCATAGGATGAAGATGATCATTATGTATAGCAAATCCATACAAATAAAATAAAATTTGTGAAACAAATGGAAAGAACATTCCAAAATCTATGGGATACAGAAAAAATGAGGTTTGTAGTAATCAATGTCTATTATCAAAGAGCAGAACAACTTGTTGCTGCATCTTGAGAGATGAAAGAAAAAAACAAACCAAGCCCCAAATTAGTAGAAGGGAAGAAATAAGGATTAGTGCAGAAGAAAATAAAAAAGATTTTAAAAATAGTACAAAACATAAATGAAGTGAGCTGGTTTTTTAAAAAGATAAAATTGAGCCCAGGGATTTAGTTCAGTGGTTCTGGTGCTTGCCTTGCAACCAAAAAGGCCCAGGTTCAGTCCCCACTAACCACCTACAACAGTGCCAGGCTTAGTGACTCATACCCACCAGCAGTCAGTACCACATACCACAGTGCTGGGCATGGTGGCTCACACCTGTTATCCCAGCACGCGGGAGGCAGAGGGGGAGGGTTGCTATGAGTTCGAGACTTGCCTGAGCTACCTAGTGAGTTCTGAACTATAAAGCAAAACCTTGTCTCAAAAAACAAAACAAAACATGGGCCAGGGATTTAGCTCAGTGGTTCCAGCACCTGTCTCGTAAGCACAAGGACCGGGGTTCGATCCCCAGTAACCACATTTAATACTGGGTGTGGAAACTCACGCCCAGCAGCAACCAGTACCACATAGCACAGTGCCAGGCATGGTGGCTCACACCTGTAATCCCAGCACTCGGGAGGCAGAGGCAGGAGGATTGCTGTGATGTGAGCTGGAAGCCTCAACTACAAAGCGAGACCCTGTGTCAAAAACAAAAAACAAAACAAAACAAAACGATCTGTGAATTATGAAGTATCGACTACTAAGCAAATACTTGTTTGGGACACATTGTTTTTTTCCTTTAATCCTACTTTTTCCTTTCTCTTTCTACTAGATTCCACCTTCGTGGAGTTTTAGAGATTAGGAAGACCCAAATTCTAGCAAAGCCTCTGAAGCATGTAATTAGGGAGCATCACGTTTTAACAGATATTTACACAATATGGTATGTCATTGTAAACAGTATTTTATTTTTTGAAATTAATTTTATTGGTACACTTTTGAAATACATAATTATCATTCATAAGGAATGTGTACCTATACATGATATAGCTTAATTCTTCCTTTTTCCCATTCCCTTCCCCTCTAATCCCTCTTCCTCTCCTTATTTATAAAAGATTTCTTTTCACTTTTTCCTTCTATACTCTTTTTTCTTTTACCTTCCTTTCTTTCCTTCTCCTCCCTCTCTAGCTCCCCTTCCAGCTGAACATTTTCTACTTATTTCACAATAGCTGTTATGCATTGTGGTCCTCTTACCCTGTCAGGTTCTCACACTTGAGAAACGATGTGATATTTAAATGTGTGTGTCCAATTTATTTCCTTTAAGAGGATGGTCTCAGGTGCATCCATTTACCTAGAAATGTCTCAAGTTTATTACTCCATGGTCTATTAAAAAAAAAACAACCTTTTAAAAATTAAATTTTAAGAAGATTTTAATTGAATTCTTTTTTTTTTTTTTTTAGGTTTTTTGAGACAGGGTCTTGCTTTGTGGTTCAGGCTGGCCCTCAGCTCAGCCTCCAACTCACATCACAATCCTCCTGCCTCTGCCTCCCGAGTGCTGGGATTACAGGCGTGAGCCACCACACCCAGCACTGTGGTATGTGGTACTGGTTGCTGCTGGGCGTGAGTCTCCACCCCCAGCACTGTCATGTGGTTACTGGGGAATCGAACCCGGGTCCTTGTGCTTGCAAGACAGGCGCCGGAACCACTGAGCTAACTCCCCGGCCCTGAATTCTTTATTAGTATATTTTATAAACACATCATGATCACACTCAACATTGGAAATTTGGGCCAGTATATGATATGAATTAATTCTCATTTATATCCATTCCCCTACCCACCTTATAAGCCTCCCACTCCCAATATACATAAGCTTTCTTTTTCTTAAGATTATATTTTTTCTTTCCCCTCATTACTTTCCCCTATGGTTTTTCCTTTGAATATTTTCTATTTCACAATATTTATCATACATTCTAGAACTCATTTACATCTTCAGATTTTTATACCAGAGAAAAGATATGTGAACTACTTATTTCACTTATGAGTGTGTCCTCAAGATATGTCCATTTGAGTATAAATGACTCAAATTTATCATTCTTTATGGCAATAGTCCAGTTAATTAAAGAAAACCCCACATCTTTATCCAGTCTTCAGTTGATGGCCGTTTGGGTTGTTTCCAAGATTTAACTATCACAAATTGAGCTGCTATGAACATGGGTGCACCTATGTCACTATGATATGATTCTTTTAACTCTTTTGTGTATATTCTAAGCAAAGGAATAGTATGTTCAGATGAGAACTCTAATACTAGTTTTTTGAGGAATCTCCACAGTGGTTGCACCAGTCTACATTCCTACCAACAGTGAAGAAGGGTTCCTTTCTCCCCACAGCCTCACCAGCCTTTATCACAATAAAGCCATTTTTTGTGCATTGAGATGAAATCTCAGTGTCGTTTTCATCTGCATCTCTTGAATGACCAGTGATGTTGAGCATTTCTTCATATACTTCTTAGCTGCTTTTACTTCTTCCTCTGAACAGTATCTGCTCATTTCAGATGCCCATTTTTTAATTGAGTCTTTAAATTTGGGTGGACTGATTTTTTTAAAGTTTTTTTTTTTTTTTTTAAGCTTTTTTTGAGACAGGGTCTCACTTTGTAGTTCAGGCTGATTCTGAACACAGCCTCAAACTTAGCAATCTTCTTGTCTCTGCCTCCCTATTGCTGGGATGACAGCCATGAGCCACCACACTCAGCACTGTGATATATGGTACTGATTGCTAGTGGGTGTGAGTCACCACGCTCAGCATTGTTGTATGTGGTTACCGGGGATCCAACCCAGGATGTTGCTGGGCAATGCAGGTGCTGGAACCCTTGAGCTAAATCCCAGGCCCTTAAGCTCTTCATATATTCTAGATAGTTGCCCTATGTCTGAGAAACAGCTAGTAAAGATTTTTTTCCCATGTTGTTGGTTGTCTTCTAGCTCTGCTGGTGGTTTCTTTGGCTGTGCAGAATCTTTTTCATAGGATGAGATCCCATTTGTTGATTCTTTCTGCTAGTCCTCGTGCTATATAATTTTGTTCATAAAGTCTTTCCCTAAGCCAATGTCTCTAAGAGTTTTACCTAACTTGTTTTCCAGCAGGTTTAATGTTTCTGTTTTAATATTTAGGTCTACTCATATCTTCTTTATTCATTCATCAGCCTGTGGGGTTTTGGGGCTGTTACCAAAATTTAGCTACTACAAATTGTGCCACTATAAACATGGGTGTGCATATATTGCTGTAGTATGATTCTTTTAATTCGTTTAGACAGCTACTAAGAAGGAGAATAACTGGGTTGAATGCAACCTCCAGTTTTAGTTTTTTGAGGCATCTCCACACTGATTTCCATGATGGTTGCACCATTCTACCCTCCCACCAACAGTGGAGGGTTCCTTTTTCCCCACAGCTCCTCCAGAATTTGTTATTAGTTGATTTGTTTTTCCCCTGGTCCTGGGTATTGAATTCAGGACCTTGTGTTTTCCAGGCAGGCACTGTGCCACTGAGCTACATATCCCTCGCCTGGTTGATTTCTTGATAATAGCCATCCTGTCTGGAGTGTGATGGAATCTCAGCATTGTTAAATGCATTTTAAAGACTTTGTTAGCCTTTCAAATATCTAATTTTGAAAGGCTTAGACCTTTTGCTTCCAGCTTTGTTGGTCTCCAATAATGTCTTCTGGTTCTTGTGTCCAGGAAGCTCTGGACACTGGCCGTGTGCAATGGGCTTTTCACTCTTTAGGTTTCCACCTCCATATGCCAGTACTGCCTGGGTGTCTAGCTCACTAACTAGCACCCTAAGCAGAGCCATCTTGTCCATTTCCACTGCCTTTGTGTGTCATTCCACCTTCTCTTCCGTACTGCCAAGTAGATCGACCATGAATTAGGGGAATGGCTGCATCAGGATACCTTGGTGATCTATGTAGACATTTCCACATGGTCAAAGCTATAGCAGCTAGTGAAGTCTCAGCAGAGTGCTTTGTGACTGTCCTTTGAGTATCCCAGAAGAGGAGCAGTTTGTGAAGAGATACTACAAGGCCACTGCTCAGTCCTCACCTGGCCTTTGCTGGAGATCAACAAAAGACAGTTTCTCATTGCTTTGTGATTGTGTGTGTGTGTGTGTGTGTGTGTGTGTGTGTGTGTGTGTGTGTGTAACATCAGAGATTGAACCTAGAGCATCCTGCACACTCGGCAAGTGCTCTGGCCCTGACTACATCTCCAGGCTTCTTCCTGACTTCTGAGAGTGTTGTCCCCACCTAGAGGCTAGCTGCGGACCATAAAACTGCCGTCTTCAGTGTGGTCTCGGATCTTCAGCAACAGAGTGTTTTCATCCATGTTGCAGTCACCAAGCTCCTTTGTTTCAATACTGACCCGCGGTACAAAGGACCCAAGGAGCTGGCACCTCAGTTCTTTTTTTTCCCTGGTACTAGGAATTGAACTGAGTACTTTGTGTTTGCCAGGCGAGCATATGGTGCTAATGAGCATCCTCAGCCCACGGGCTTGCTATTTCTTACTGTCTGAATCTGTCAGCCTCTCTTGACACATGGCCATTACCCTGGACATGTTGTATCTGTATTTGCCATTTCTCCAGTTTTTTCTAAGTACCCTGTAGAAAAATTTTAAAAGTACAACTATACTGTGGAACAAACTAGTCTGGAGAGAACATTTCCAGATTGTACTCTAAAGGCACTGTCTCTGCTGTAGCTGTTCCTATTTATTGGAATAATACTTTACTCATAATTTCTATGTAGTGTTTTCTTCGGAGCCAACTTATAACCCACTCACTGGTTCACATCAGAAAGATAACTGGATTAGTTTTAATGCCATTAGGGATCTTTATGGAAGAGCAGTTTGCAGCCTGACTTCATCAATTATTCAAGGACTGTCTAGGTTCTGTTTATTGCTTAGGCTTCTTGATCTCTGGACTCTTCTGGCTGCTCGTCTTCGGGACATTTTGAGTTGTAGAAATATATGTAGCACAGTGAGCGGAGAAAGGCACTTCCCTTACTCTCATTTGTTCTGAAGGGCCACAGCTGTGACTCAACAACTCAGGGAAGGATGGTTTTTCCAGTGGTTGCTATGAAATATATATATATATATTTTTTTTTAATTTATTTTTAAATTTGTGTTTTATTAGTATATGTCTTACTAGTACTCCATGACTATATTCATTGTGGAGAGTTGGTACATTACATATAATAATTCTTTCTTTATCCTTTTTCCTTCTTCTCCCTACCCCATCCCTCATCTCTTGTTGGGGAAGAATTTTTTTTTTGGAGACAAGGTCTCTCACTTTGTAGTCAGGCTGGCCCTGAGCTCAGCCTCAAACTCACATCACAGCAGTCCTCCTGCCTTTGCCTCCCGAGTGCTGGGATTACAGGCGTGAGCCACCATGCCCTGCACTGTGGTATGTGGTACTGACTGCTCCTGGGCATGAACCCAGGTCCTTGCACTTGCAAGACAGGCACTGGAACCACTGAGCTAAATCCCCAGCCCTCAGAGCCCCAGGATTTGTGAGTTAGCCTGTGGAGTGGTTTTAGAGCATGAATCTAAGCAGCCCCTGGTCAGGGAAGAGTGTGAGAAATCAGCCATCAAGATCTGGGGTTCTTCCTAGTGGGGCTTTTTCTCACACAGGGCGTGGCCACCCCCTCACCTCCCTGATGCTTCCTTCCTCTCATGGAATCTTGTCCCTCTGTTTCTTCCTTTTTTTTTTTCTGATCTCTTAGTGGACTCACTGGAGATGGAATGAGTAGAAATACTTCCCTTTCCTATTGGCTGCCTTGCTGTGTGCTTCTGGAAGCGTCTTCAGGAACCCAGAGCCATGCTGTTCTGCAGGTGGCCTCCAGCCTCAGGAAATGACAGCGTGAAACATGGTTTGTGGGAACTGTGATGCTTTGTAAGGGCAAAATACATAACATATGTCAGATTTCAAAGCATTGTGAAACACCTAGTAAATACATTTTTGTATTGTTTCTATATTGAAATGATAACATTTTGAATGATCAGGTTAAATAAAATATATTATTAAAATTACCTTGTCCTGTATCTTTAACTTTTTTAATGTGGCCATGGGAAAATTTTAAAAGTTATGTACATGGGTTGCATTTTTGTTTTGTGCAGTGTTGTATAATGGAACAAGTTTGTTCTAGAACCTTTCCACTTAAAGTGTGGACTCCTCACTGATGGCATTCCATCCAGTCATTCCTGAGAGCTTTTCAGAAACGAAGAATCTTGTGGTGGCTCATGACTGTAATGCCACACTTGGGTGGCTGAGCCAAGAGGATCACCCTGAATTCCGGGCTGATGTAGGTTACTAGTGAGTTCAAGGCTAGCCTGAAGTGCAGGGTGAGACTGTGTCTCCAAAGGATCCGAATCTGTATTTTAATCACCTCCTTAGGTGTCTCAGGTGTAAGATGTACCTCAGTAGAAGATTTCCTGCAGGTTTGGAAATTTTATTTTTATTTATTTATTTATTTTTTAGATTTTTTGAGACAGGGTCTTGCTGTGTAGCTCAGGCTGGCCCTGAGCTCAGCCTCCAACTCACATCACAGCAATCCTCCTGCCTCTGCCTCCCGAGTGCTGGGATTACAGGCGTGAGCCTCTACACCTGGCTATTTGGAAATTTTAAACTAGCAAGAATACATCCTAGCATGGCCACGCTAAGTGACATGTAAAGGATTTTCCAAGTATTGCTGCTAGAACTTGTCTCTTTTTCTGTATCCCTGTATCAACTACTTCGATTGAGTTGAACTTCCAGAAGGAGGCTGGTAACAGACAGCAGGTGGGTTGAGAGAGTGGGCTGGGAAGAGGCAGGTGTGTCGCAGGAGAGCAGAAAACATCAGAGAAAAAGACAAAGTCCTTGTTTGGACACTTTAGTTAATGGTTAACTTTAGGTGGAGAGAGAAGCAGTTTAGATGGTGGACTTTAATTTCTGGCTTCTTTTTCTCAAAAAGCATGTGGACTTGGTTTCATTATCTTCTGTCGAGTGCAGTTGCAAATACTAATACCTTGGGCTGTTTTATATTTAATCCTCAAGAACTAGAGAAACGAGCCAAGGAAGAAGGGCCTAGTCCTTTTCATCTGTAGCCTGCTTTTCTCTCCCTTCTTTAGATAAGTAGATAAATCATTTAGCTGCATGGAACTCTGTGTGATATCATACCTATAAATTATAGATTCGTGTTTTCAAAACAGTAATGAACAAATGACTGAAGTAGAATGTTTAACAGCTATATCAAGCCATATTGTATATGCCATAAAATTCATCCATGTAAGTGCACAGTTCGAGTAGCATTTTTATTTTAAATACTTCAAAAAGTAATGAGGCTTTCAGACTCCACTTGTATGAGGCTGTATCATATTAAATTGGATATTTAAGTCTTTTTGATCTACAAGAATGTGACTCAGGCTTAATTTGAAATTCTATTTTTTAAACATTCTTTCAGAGCAGAAAAATTTTCCCAGAGAATTTTCAGTTAATGTGATGTTATTTCATATATCCCTTCTCGTTTCAGAATCTATGGTGGTGGGAGACATCTAGATTTGGTAATTGTATTTTGCAAAATCACTTTTACACTATAGTTCTTTTTTTTTTTTTTTTTGAGACAGGGCCTTGCTTTGTAGTTCATGCTGGCCCTGGGCTCACTATGTAGCCTAGGTGAGCCTTGAACTCACAGCAATCCTCCTGCCTCTGCCTCCTGAGTGCTTTGATTACAGGCGTGAGCCACCACACCCAGCATTGTGGTATGTGGTTACTGGGGATTGAACCTAGGCTCTTGTGCTTGCAAGGCAGATATCACAACCACTGAGCTAAATCCCTAGTCCCCACTATCGTTCATTTTACACCTGTAAAATGGAGTTTTTAATCTAATAAACCTCTTCTGATAAAGATATTTGTCAATATTTAGAAAAGAAGAATTAAGGGACCAAAGGGGAACTAAACATGGATATTTTATTGTGCATAAAATTGATTTTTATAAGGAAAATAGATGTGCAATAAAAATCAGGAGTGCAAATTAAGAAATCAACATAAAACAGACCCACCTTTACATAGGGCCCATGACCCTTTCAAATTGAAAATGAAATATACTTTAATATTTTAAAAAAATTTCCTATGCTTGGATGTAATTATGAAATATATGCTTGAAGGCCGGAAATGCTCACTTGTGTGTATGTGTGTATTCTCTTCTGTGTCCCTCAGTTGCTCCCTGACAGGACTGCTGCTCTTAAGGCATTAAGCAAAAAGAACAGCTCAAAGGTAAAGCTGTTAACTGAGGGCCTCCTGCAAGTTTGCGCAGATTAAATGTCTGAACATCTGGGGTTTTGCTGAGCCTGTGGAGGCCCGAAGTGCTGTGATGTTCCGTCTGGTCAGCTTTGCGCTTCCTGTCACGTGTCCGGAAGTTAGCATTGACTCCCTGCCACTTCTTTGGCCTTCCTTACCTCATTGCCGTGAAGTGTAGACCAGTCATAGCCCAGTGCCCAGCACTGTGTCAGGTGTGGAAATAAGTGTGCCATGCAAATGTTTGGAAAGAGGACTGATAAACTTTTTGACCCTAGCGGGCAGTATACTGGAAATCTTTCTTTTTTTTTTTTTGCAGTACTGGGGATTGAACTCAGGCCCTTGTGCTTCCAAGGTGGGCGCAGTACCTCGTGAGCTAAACCCTCGGCAGGAAAAAAATGTTGAAAGCCTTAAAAATGGTTATAAGATAGAAATTCATTTTTCAAGAAAGTCGAAAGATGCTGGGAAACCTCAGGAGGGTGGGCGGTGGCACACCTCGGGCCGCACTCTCCATCCTGGTACTCAGCCTGTCTCCTCTCTAGACCCTTCACCCAAGGACCGCTGCTTTCGGGGTCCCTACAGCTCAGCTCTCAGGCGGATCTTGGTTCCAAGAGCAGGAAATCTGGAGACGGATTGTCCAGGGAAACACCTCAGATTCTTAAGACTGACCTTTCACAAACACTACAGGTTAGTTTATTTCCCTTTTTTATTCCCATGAATGTAACGAGGGACCCCTCAATACCAGGTGCAGACTGGTCTGAGTCACAGAAACCGGATCTTCCCCAGATCCTCCAGCGTCACTGCCACCAGGATCACTGCGGGGATGAACAGCGTTGTGCAGGCGCGGCAGGCTCGAGGCTCTTGCCCCGCTCGGATCCGCCCGCACCCTACGTCTTAATGGCTCTTACCATACACCCAAATGCGTGGCTTTCCCCTCTAAAGGAATACGTGTTTTCCATAAAAACTCCTAAGGTGTGATCCCAAAGTGGTCAGTCCCTCAGTAGCTGATGGCTTTGGCAAAAGAAAAAAAAAAGAAGAAGAAAGAAAGAAAAAGTAATGGTAAGATTACATTTTAAAATGTCTCTGTTTTACTCAATACTTTTTTCTCTTTTCTTCCCCACTGTTGCCTCACTGTCTGTGATATACACGTGTCACAGACACCTGCATGCTCACATATATAGACAGACAGACACTCACAGCCTGTGGAAGTGTGAATGTTTGCTGTCTCACCTTGTGCCTGGGCGCACAGGTCAGAGAAATCTGCGGAGACTCGCAAGGCCCCAGGGGTCTCCCTGGAGCATAGGAGAAACTGTGCAAGCACATGCAGATTTTCACCTGTGGCGCCCTGCAGGGCAGAGTTTGCCTTGTGGATTTTAAAAATATGCCTGGAGCCTGGAGAATGTTTCAATTATGAATAGAAAGCGCTTGTGGCTTGTAGGTCGGTTTGGAGGAGGGATTCAGTTTTTCATTTCAGGTTTGTTTTGTTTGGGTTGGTGTTTAATTAATTAATTAATTAATTAATTTATTTTGTAGGTTTTTTTTTTTGAGACAGGATCTCACTTTGTGGTTCAGGTTGGCCCTGAGCTCAGCCTCAAACTCACATTAGAGCAGTCCTCCTGCCTCTGCCTCCCAAGTGCTGAGATTACAGGCGTGAGCCACCACGCCCGGCACTGTGGTATGTGGTACTGGTTGCTGCTGGGCATGAGTCTCCACGCCCAATATGGTATATGGTTACCAGGGATCGAACCCGGGTCCTTGAGCTTGCAAGACAGGCGCCGGAACCACCAAGCTAACTCCCCGGTCCTGGTGTTTAATTTAATTGGTAATAAAATGTCATTTTGTCACTTGAAGCTGCCCATTATAATTCTTTTTTGTTTGTTTGTTTTTTTGACAGAGTCTTGCTATGTGGTTCAAACTGGCCTCAAACTCACTATGTACTGCAGGTTCCCTTCCAGCTCGTTGCAGTCCTGCCTCAGCCTCCCAGGTGCTGAGATCCCGGCACCTCACCCACCTATCGGCCTTTAGAATTTAATGTTGATAGCTGCACGCGTGGATTTTTTACTGTTTCCTATTCTTTGGTTGCTCTTGTTATGAAGGTATTTTTTATTGATTGATCGATCAATTGATTGAGATAGGATCTCGCTTTGTAGTTCAGGCCAGCCCTAAACTCACTAGGTAGCCCAGGCCTTGTGGTATGTGGTTGCCAGGGATCAAACTTGGGACCTTGTGCTTGCGTGGCAGACGCGAGAACCACTGAGAATCCCTAGGATTCTCAGGATCAAGGATCCTAGGATCAAGGTATTTTAAATCTTACCAACTGCTCCTTCCTGCCATTCATCAACTGTCATTATATCCGTGGTTTTGCCTTTCCCAGTTCTTCTGCTACTGTCTTATTCCTAGATCGTGACCCTGTTTCTTTTCTGTGTCCTCCCAGATGCCTTTCTTCTTCCTTGCACAATTCCGGGCTCTATAGCTCATGTAATTTCCCTTTCCCCTATCTGACCTTTTGATAGTACAAGATGGAACCCAGCCTCTCCACTAACTAACAGTGATCTGATGCTGGTTACCTATTCTCTCTCTCTCTCTCTCTCTCTCTGTTTCTGAAAAACCTCCCAAGTCTAGCGGCCATTGTTCCTTTCCTTCATGGCATTGTTTGGACTTTGTCTGCACCCTGGCCCATGTTATTATTTTCGTTTTCAGTGATTGACTTACCTGAATTGTCTTGGGGCCTTATGGAGCCTCGACATGCTCTGGCTCCCTGGGGAACAGCAGTTCTGAATTCTTGAATATAGGACACACAGGGTAGAAGTGAGGAGCCATGTCACGCAGGAGTACAGCGCTTGTCAAGGGCTTCCTTACCAGCATGGTCTTTGTGCTTTGGACCTTTAGCTTTGACTGTTCCCCTCAGTTTTTCATCTGAGAAGTCTTCTTCCTCCCAGGGCCAGTGTGAAAGATGTCCATCACCCTTTGAGTCTTTCCCTGTGCTTCTGCTGCCCCCAGAAGTCTCTTCCTGGCTGGCACCTGTGCCTCTGTTGCGCTCTGATCTCAGCCCTTTCTTCACATCTTCTCTAACTCAGACTTGTTCCTCAAAAACGATATAGTTTTTATTCAAACGCTACTCAAAGAGAAGGGCTTTGTTGTTGGAGAAGTGTCAAAAGATAGTTTTCACCTGACTTGCTGTATTTCTACCTTCCAGTTAGATGGTAGGTAAATACCAAAGAGGAGGGCTAGGGATTTAGCTCAGTGGTTCCAGCATCTGCCTGGCAAATGCAAGGAGTAGAGTTCGATCCCAGGTAACCAATATCACAGGCGTGACAGCTCACACCTGTAATCCCAGCACTCGGGAGGCAGAGGCAGGAGGATTGTTGTGAGTTTGAGGCTGGTCTAGACTACTTAGTAAGTTCCAGGCCAGCCTGAACTACAAAGCGAGATCCTGTCTCATAAAACTGAAAAAAAAAAAAAAAGAAAGAAGAACAATGAAGTTGATGGGAAGTGTTAGACAAAGAACTCTCCTTATAAAACGTCTTCCCTTCCTCCTTTTCTCCCTCCTTCCTTCTCACCTTGACATTGTTTCTTCCTGGGAATTGAACACAAGGTCTGTTTGCAGATGCTGTGCCAATGAGCTCCGTCCCCACCCTCTCCTTCACGCCTTGTTTTTTTTTTTCTTTTTCTGAGATAAGGTTTTTTTTGATATAGTTCAGGCTGCCCTTGGAGTCACTGTATAGCCCAGAGTGTACTTACATTTATAATTCTCCTGCTTTAGCCTCTTGAGTGCTGGGAGGAGTGTGTACCAACCCATCTGTTGCTAGCCCCTTGAGTACTTGGGATTATGGATATATGCTGTTGTGTCCAGATCCAAGGAGATATTTTTATCTCCTGTCTTTAGCTGTTTCCAGGGAGATCTTTATTTCCTCACATGGGTTGGATTGTGTCCTCAATCTCACCAAATTGATATGTTGAAGTTATAATCCTCAGACCTCAAAATGTGACTGTGTTTGGAAATAAAGTCATTACAGATGTGATTAGTTTACATAGATCATACTAGGCCATATAAGGCCCAAGGCTAGCAAGAATAGTACTTTTATTACAAAAAAGGAAATTTGGGCTGGGGAGTTAGCTCAGTGGTTCCAGTGCCTGTCTTGCAAGCACAAGGACCCGGGTTCGATCCCTGGTATCCTCATACCCTACTGGGTGTGGAGACTCACACCCAGCAGCAACCAGTACCACATACCACAGTGCCGGGCATGGTGGCTCATGCCTCTAATCCTAGCACTCGGGAGGCAGAGACAGGAGGATTGCTGTGATGTGAGTTAGAGGCTGAGCTCAGGGCCAGCCTGAACCACAAAGTGAGACCCTGTCTCAAAAAAACCTAAAAAAAAGGAAATTTGGACATAGGACAGATATGCACAAAGGGTGCTATTAAAGAAAATCATTATTCAATGATACTCAAGTATGGTAGAGACTACCAGGCATGAACATTGAAATAGGTGCAGGGACCAATGGCAGTGGGGCCTTACAGTTGAAGAGAAAGATTTGGCTCAGCTCAGAACACAGCACTGGAAATGACAGCTAGGAATACGAGGTGAGGAAAGAATCGGAGGAAAATCACCCAAAGGAAGCTGGAATGGGAAGAAGGATTCTGGCTATTTTGCCTGACAGGCTTCTTGGTGGAAACAGCCCAGAGTAGGGGATGGTAGAAGATGAGAAAACCATTCAGATAGTGACGGGGGTCAGATACTGGGGGCCTGAGGGTTTGGCTAGATAGGCTAGATAGGCTTAGGATATTTGCAAAACTGGGCTTTACAAGGACAGGCCTAGAAGAATGGTTGAGACTTGACTCCAGTTTGGCCAAGTAGAGAATCTTGGTCAGAGAATATCATGTGAACATGAAACAGAGATCCTGGTGTGTGTTTACTGCTGAGGAAAACCAGGTCCCTAGCAGAGACCATGAAATATTTGAGCTTGTGTGTCTGACATTTCACTTACCATTTTGTTCTCAAGTTGCACTAACTTACCTACAAATGCCTCAAGTCAATCTTTATAGCGGCGTAGTACTTTGTTGTCATGTATAAATACCACATTTTCTTTACGCATTCATCCATCCTCTCCACCTGATTCCTTTCCCACTCTAATTTATAGTTACATAGTAACTCCACTGTATTTATGGTTATATAGCAACTCCACTGTATCTGTTTTAGTCCTTGTGTTATCACAAGAGCAAAATTCTTGATACCTATAGATTAAAGGAGAAAAGGTTTATTTTTTCTCATAGTTTTTAGAGGATTCAATTTGTAATCAGCTGTCTTCAAGACGGAAAGAGCATGGTAAGAGGGTCTGGAGGAGGAAAGCTGCTCATGTCATGACGGCCAGAAAGAAGAGAAAGAAGAGAGGAGCCAGGGAGGGATTTATACCTTCCCAGGTCAGAGCTTCCTACCTCATCTAACCAGCCCCCTCTGTAACAGCAAGTTTACTTTGACTCTTTTGCAGCCTTGAGCCAGTGAATGGTGGGGTCTTGCTGATTTTTTAAGTTCCCTTACAGCAACTATCCTATTATCCTGATGCAAAGTATTTGGTTTCATTTTAATGTTAATTGTTTCAGTAACCATTTTTTGTTGAACTGTAAACTTTTGAAGTTATTCAACTCAACCATTTGCTCCTAATTATTACTATAGATCTCATTAAATGTAGCAAGTAGTACTTATGAATGTTGAGCTGCCTTATAATTTCTTCCATCAAATTAATTCGTCTTTTTTTTTTTTTCTTTTTTTTGAGATGGGATCTCCCTTTTTTTGTGGTTCAGGCTGGTCCTGAGCTCATTATGTAGCTCAGGGAAGCCTCAAACTCACAGAAATCCTCCTGCCTCTGCCTCCAGAGTGCTGGGATTACAAGTGTGAACCACCATGTTCAGCATTGTGATACGAGGTACTGATTTCTGGTGAGCGTGAATAACCACGCCCAGCATTATTGTATGTAGTTATTGGATCAAACTTGGGGCCTTGCTCTCTTTTTTGTTTGTTTTTGAGACAGGGTCTCGCTTTGTAGTTCAGGCTGGCCCTGAGCTCAGCCTCAAACTCACATCACAGCAATCCTCCTGCCTCTGCCTCCCGAGTGCTGGGATTACAGGTGTGAGCCACCATGCCCACCACTGTGGTATATGGTGCTGATTGCTGCTGGGCGTGAGTCTCCACATCCAGTATTATATGTGGTGTGGTTACCAGGGATCGAACCTGGGCCCTTGCACTTGCAAGACAGGCACCAGAACCACTGAGGTAACTCGCCAGCCAGAGGCCTTGCTCTTGCAAGGCAGACACCGAAACCACTGAGCTAAATCTCTGGCCAATTAGTCTGTGTTCTTAATCTCAATTCCCCACAAAGTCTCAGGGCATGAGGAAAATGTAGAGAAATTTTCTGTGAGAGAGTAACACACATGGCCTCTCACCCAGTTGCCAATGGGTCCTTTTTCTCAACTGCAACCTCTTAAGCCTGGCTTTTATTGTCTACATTTCTACTAGCATTTTGGTCTTCTCAACTCTTCCAGCAAGATTAGCTTACAGCATTCTAAGACCTTTCTAGACAGCACTTCCAAACTGTTCCAAATTCCTTCCATAAACGATTTCCAAAGGCTTCTGAACCATGTAAGGCTTTTTTGAGGACAGTCTAGATCTAGATCATAGCAAGATAAATATACAACATTTTACATATCCATTCATCTGTTAATGGGGACTTATACGGACTACATATCTTGGCTCCTGTGAATAGTGGTGTAGTAAACATGAAAATGCAGGCATTTCTTTTGTATGTGGACTTCATTTTCTTTAGATATGTACTCAGAAGTGAGATAGCTGGTTCATATAGTAATTCTATTTTTATTATCTGAAAGAACTTCCATGCTGTTTTCCAAGGTGACTGTACTAATTTATATTCTCACTCATAGTGAGTGAGAATATAAATTCTCCACGTTATCTCTAGATACCGGTCCAGGCATCACTATTCTAACTTGAATGTGGGGGTATCTCATTGTTTTGCTTTGCATTTCTCAGATGTCTAAAGCTATTGAACATTTTAAACATATTTATTGGATATTTGTATCTCTTAAGTGTTTGCTCAGACAACTTGCTCATTTTCTATTGTCTTACTTTTTGTTAAATTTTCCAAAAAATTCTTCATCTATTCTGGATATTAATCTTCCATTAGAGGAATACTTGGCAATGACTTTCTCCCATTCTGTAGGTTGTTTCTTCATTCTGCTGATTGTTTCCTTTGCTGTGGTGAAATTCTGAAATTTAACCAATCTCATTGGTCAATTCTTGTTTTTCTTTCCATGCTTTGGAGTCCTATCGGGGAACTCATTAATTATACCATTTCTTAAAATATCTCTCCTATTGTTTTCCTCTAGGAGTTTCAGAGTCCTTGATCCATTTTGCATTAGTATTTGTATAGAGCAAGAAATAGGGGTCTAAATTCAGTCTAATGCATGTAAATGGATATCCAGTTTTCTCAACACCTTTTTTTGGAGAGATTGTCCTTTCTGCAGTGTATATTTTTGGCATCTCTGTTGAAATCAGTCATTTAAAGATTATTTCTTCTGTTCCACCAGTCTAAATGTCTTTTATGTCAATGCTATTAGGCTATTTGAGCTGGATTTACGTATTGGCACTGTCTAGTCACTCATATTCTTTTTTTAAAGTTTTTTTTCAGGGTCTCGCTTTGTAGTTCAGGCTGGCCCTGAGCTCAGCCTCAAACTCACATCACAGCAATCCTCCTGCCTCTGCCTCCTGAGTGCTGGGATTACAGGCGTGAGCCACCACGCCCGGCACAGTGGTATGTGGTACTGGTTGCTGCTGGGGATCGAACCCGGGTCCTTGTGCTTGCAAGACAGGTGCCGGAACCACTAAGCTAACTCCCTGGCCCCAAGTCACTCGTATTCTTGAAGCCTTAATTTCCACATGTATATACATTAGGGAAACCAACTGACTCTGTAGGGTTGTGCATGGCTTAAATGAAGTAAATTATAAAGCATTTAGAGGAGGCTCAACATGTTGTTAAGTACCCAATTAATGTTATTTGCTTTTCTTCTACTACATGTGTTTTTCAAGGGACATTCTCTTCCTATGTTTCTAGTCGGCCTGCTTATTTTCAAGCTCCTCCTTTTTTTTTGAGACAGGGTCTCGCTTTGTAGTCCAGGCTGGTCCTGAACTCAACCTTGAACTCTCAGCAATCCTCCTGCCTCTGTCTCCCAAGTGCTGGGATTACAGGTGTGAGCCACCATGCCTGGCACTGTGGTATGTGGTTCTGTTTGCTGGTGGGCATGAATCTCCATGCCCAGCATTGTTGTATGTGGTTATTGGGGATTGAACCTGGGCTCTTGAACTTGCAAGGCAGGCGCTGGAACCACTAAGCTAAATCCTTGGCCCCAAGCTCCTCCTTTTACACCTCTCTTTATCTATATTCTTCGTGTGACATATGTACTCAGATGACCTTGGAAAATAGTTTATCTAAAGTAGCGGTTCTTAAAATCGGGCAGCCTCTGTTTCAGTACAACCTGATAATTGTTAGCAAGATAGACACTGACTTAGGCTTCACTCAAACCTACTGATTGAGTGCTCCACCTGCTACCAGTAGACTGAGGACTGGACCCATGGTCTTTGCATTAAACTGTATCTCAAACCATTGTTTTTTTTATTATTTTAAGACAGAGTCTCTAGGGCTAGGGACTTAACTAAGTGTTTCCAGCACTAGCCTTGCAATGTAAGGTCCTAAGTATGATCCCTGGTACACACACAAAAATTATAGTCTCCGTAAATCATCAGGTTGCCCAGACTGGACCCAAACTTATGACCAATTATATGCAAATCAACATATCCCTAATCCTGACACTAATCCTAACTCTACCCCTAGAATGAAAAAACCCTGGCAGAGTTGTATACACACAAACACTATTCCAAACTGCACTACTAATCCTAACCCTAACACTAATCCTAGAAAGCCAAAACCAACAGTCTGGTGTATGCACATCATCACTATCCCTAACCCTAACCTATCCATAGCCCCCAAAAGTGAAAGTCTATACTCAGGTGTATACACACCAACAATATCCCTAATGTGACTTAGCTCTAAACCTAATCTTAGAAAAGAAACCCCAATACTCAGGTACATTCACATGAACGCTATCCCTACTTGAATCCTAATCCTAACCTTAAACACAGAAAGCAAACCCCAATACTCAGATGTATGCACATCAATACTATGTCTAGCCCTAATTCTAAGCCTACCCATAACTGTAATCCCGTAATCCAAGCCCTAATACTCAGTTATATGCACACTACTGTCTATAACTCTAATTGTTACCCTAACCAAAACCCTAACCTCAACACTAACCCTAGAAAGAAAACTCTGATTCTCAGTTATATGCACACCAACACTATCCCTAGCCATAATTCTAATCCTGACCCTAGCTATAGCCCTACAAAGCAAACCAAATCAGGTATATACAAACTCCAGTCTCTTTAGCCGTAGCCTTAACCCAAACACTAATCCTAACTGTAGAAAGGGAATACCACTACTCAGGCATATATTTGCCAACAATACTCCTAATGCTGAACCTAATCCTAACACTAGAAAGTGAACCTCAGCACTCAGGAGTGTGCACATCAACAATATCCCTAATCCTGATCATAAACCTAAACCTAACATAGAAAGCAAACACCAGTAATCAGTTATATGTACACCAATGCATTCACAAATCATAACCCTACCCCTCACTCTGCCCTACACCTAAAAAACAAATCCTAATAGTTATGTATGCATACACCAATACTACTCATAGCTCTAATCCTAACTGTAACACTAATTCTAACCCTAGAAAGTGAACTCCAATACTCCAGTACGAACATGGGAATACTATTCCTTGCTCTCAACCCTAACTGTAATGCTAAAAGGTAAACCCCAATACTCAGCTATATATACTCAACACTATCCATAAGCCCAATCCTAACTTTAACTCTAATCTTCACTCTAGAAATCAAACTGCTATACTGAGGTGTTTGCACATAAACACTATCCCTAGCCTTAATCCTAACCTGAAATATGACCCTAGAAAACAAACCTAAATACTTGGGTATATGCCCATCGATACTATCCTTCACCCCAACCCTAAGCCTAGAAGGCGATCCTCAATATTCAGTTATATGCATGTCAACACTATCCCTAAACCTAATCCTAACCCTAACCCAACCATAACCCTAGAAAGCAAACCCTATTACTCAGATACGAACACTATCCCCAATCCCCAATCCTAAACCTAACCCTAACTCTAGAAAGTAAACTCCAGTACAAAGGTATATATACATATCAACAATATCCTTAACCATAACAGTAACCCTAACCCTAAGCACTGAAAGCAAATGGAAACCCTCAGACATATACACACCAGCAGTATCCCTAGCCCTAACCCTAAAACTAGAAAGGGAATCTCAAAACTCAGGCTGTCTTTTCATGATTGATGAATTGCTATTCTGTCCTCACATCAGCAAACATTAGCAGAGTCCACCTGACAGTGGAGAGGCTGAGACTGGATCCTGCGGTGGGTGAGACATACATCCAAAGTCAGAGAGGTGCTCACCTTGCAGAATCGGCCAAAGAATGCCGTCCTCCTTTTAGACCCAGTGAAGTGTTGATAATTCGGAGACCCCGGGTTAGGGTGGAGGTGGGGATAGCATTACCCTTCTTGTTCTGTGAAGAAGATGCCATTGGACAGGTCTGGAGAAAGGGACTGCAGAGAGCAAGGGGAGGACATCTGGGGAAGCTGGTGTGGAGACGTAGGAGCGTCTGCCTGCATCAGTGCTTCTCACACCTCAGCTTGCCCTGGAATCACCGGAAGAAGTGGTTAAGACACAGAAGCGTGTGAAGCATGAGGATGGTGCAATGGCACACGCCTGGCTTCCCAGCAGTCAGAGAGGGGGGCAGGACTGTGATGTCTCCTGCCTTGATTGTATTGCCCACGATTGCTTAGGCCACTTTACAGCTTTTTTCTTCCCATATGTAATTTAGCATTGTTTTCTCCAGTTCTGTGAGGAATGCTATTGTATTTTGATTTGACTCTGCTAAATATGTGTAGCATTTTTAGAAAGACAGTCATTCCAGGCTGAGGCAAGGAGATCACCCTGAGTACATGGCCAGCCTGGGCTACATGAGGAGTTCCAGGCCAGTCTGAACTACATAGTGAGAACCTGTCTCAAAAAAACAAAACAAGGGCCAGGGATTTAACTCAGTGGTTCCAGCACCTGCCTTGCCGGCACAAGGTCCAGGATTCGATCCCTGGTAACCACATACAAACAGTGCCAGGCGTGGAGACTCACGCCCACCAGCAATCAGTACCACATACCACAGTGCCAGGCGTGGAGGCTCAGGCCTGTAATCCCAGCACTCACTTGGGAGGCAGAGGCAGGAGGATTGCTGTGAATTCAAGACTGAGCTCAGGACCAGCCTAAAGTACAAAGCAAGACCCTGTCTCAAAACCAAAAATAATAATATAATAATAATATAATAAAATGAACTCTATATACAAGCTAATGAGAAAACACTTTCTCAAATGATGTTCAGTACTAAAAATAAGGATGCAATAATTTCCTGTATTAAGGGAAAGCTAAAGTTCTATAAGGCAAGCTCAAAATATAACAACATTTGTTGGACCAATGGGACAATTATGTATAATTATGCCATTGCACCTGAAATCAAGGATCCACCAGTATACCAGGCAAGGATTTTCTTGGTGTAGCTGGGGTAAGGCCAACAGACTGAGAGCAGTCCTGTTCATGCTCCCTGAGATGGGGGTGGGGTAAGCTACTCTATAAAGGGCCACATGGGGAGTGGCAGATTGCTGGGTTGGGAGGCAGTGGAAGATGGGGAAGCTGTGGGTAAGAGCCTTCAGTATGATCCCCCAGGGAACGAGGTCCCTGACAGAGTAAACAGGCTGGGGACTGGCTAGTTTGAATAACAGTAGTGTGCTCTGGAGCACAGGGTCTGTCCCAGCCTGGAACTGCTTTATGTTTCAATTATATGAGGGGCAGGGCACTGTGATGCTTCTGGTGTACTAGGGCTTCTACACAGATGCCGATTCTGAATGTGTGAGGCTGGGTTCTGCCTTGAAAGGCACTCCTCAGATAAATCTTAATGATATCAATATGCTGGGATTATTACTTCAGCATAAATACTTGTAAATATATTCTTTAAAAATATTTACTGGGGGGCAAGGGACTTAGGTAGGTGGCGCAGTGGCTTCCTGGCAGCCCAAGATCCTGAGTTCAAACCCTGGTACTGCCAAAAAAAATTATCGGAAACTATTTCACTAAAAATATATTATGTTTCAATTTCAGAAAATTTGAAAACATGAAAAGGGAGAAGGAAGGCAAAACAATGCTCGGGGTCTTACTATTCCAACTGCCATGTTTTTTCATGAATCTCTTTCATTTGAGTCTTTCTCTTTCATTAAACTTTTTTTGTTATTTGAATAAAAATATACATACATATGGCTGAAAAAAATCAGTGAGTACCAAAAAGTTTATAAAAGAAAACATTTATCTTTCCCTTCTTCCCTACTTTCAGTTTTGCATCTCGGATGCTCTTGTTGAGAGTTCTGTGGTTATTTCTTCTGTGTTCACTGTGTATCTCTAAGTAGTAAACTCACTGTTGTATACCTAGTTATCTACTCTGCACAATCTTGTAGCTTCCCGTTGGAGTTGAGGATATGGCTCCTTTATACCACTCCCCCTTCTTCTCTTTCTCTTCTCTATCCTTCCAACACAAGGATATTGCAATTAGGGGTTAAACGCTAATCAGGTCTTGCTACTGTAAGTCAAATTGTGTAGTGTTTTTGCCTTTTCTCAAATTGACAATTACATTAATTTTTCATTTGCTAATTTTCTGCAGATCTAACATTTGCTACAGTGGTAGAGTCAAAATGGAATCACTAGTCCTCCCTCCTCCAATAAATAAATGCAGGAGGTTATAAAGGAATGGATCTCACGTACATATGCCTGCTCACAAGAACTATCCTACAAGACTGTAGGATGACAGCCTTGACAATGATAACTTGAGTTCTTCCTTTTCTATACATATACTTTTTACTTCTTTCTCTTGTCTAATTGCTCTGGCTAATGTTTCCAGACCTATATTGAGCGATAGTGGATAGTGGTGAGAGCGGACATCCTTGTACTATGCCTGGTTTTAGAAGGAAAGCTTTCAACTTCTCCTTATTTGATGATGTTGGCCGTTAGTTTGTCATAAATAGCTTTTATCAGGTTGAGATGAGATCCTCTTATAGCTGTTTTCTTCAGGGTTTTTAAAAATGATGACTGGACATTGCTTTTTGTTAAAGGCTTTTTGTGTGTGTCGGTGGAGATAATCCTGTGGGTTTGTCTTTGGTTCTGTTTATGTAGTGCATTTCATTTATGGATTTGCACAGGTCACGTGGGCCTGCCTGCCTGGGATGAATCCTATGTGGTCATGATGTATGTTCATTCTGATGATTTGCTACCTTCTGTTTGGCAGTATCTTGTCAAGGATTTTTTTTTTTTTGTCAAGGATTTTTGCATCTATTTTCATTAAAGAGATTGGTTTGTAGTTCTGTTTTTGAGTTGGGTCCTTTTCTGGATTTGATGTCAAGGTAATGTTAGCTTCCAGAAATGACTTTGGGGAGTACTCTGTCCATTTCAATTTCATTAAAGAGTCTGAGGAATATTAACATTGATCTTCTTTGAATTTCTTGTAGGATTCAGCAGTGAATCCATTAGGACCTGGACTTTTCCCAGTTGGTAATTTGTTTTTTATTACTTCTTTAATCTTATTGCCTAATATTGGATTGCTCAGAGTTCTTTTATCTTCTTATTTCAGCTTTGATGGTTCATCTATATCTAGGAATCTAATCATTTCTTCTGAATTTTCTATTTTATTAGAGTACAGTTTTCAAAGTATTTACTAATATTTTTCTGGATTTGGCAGAGTCTGTTGTGTTGGTCCTTTTTCATTTCTAATTGCACTGACTTGGGTTTTTCCTTTATGGAGTAAGATTGGCTAAGGGGTTTCTCTTGTTTATTCTTTCAAAGGATCTTTGATTCTTCTTTTTATTTTTTTGATCTGAATTTCATTAATTTCTGCTGTGATCTTTATAATTTCCCCTAGCTTTGGAGTTGGATTGTTTTTATTTTTCTGGGACCTGGAGGTGCATCGTTAGGCTATTTATTTGGACTTGTTCAGTTTTTGAGATGTAGATATTCATGGCTAAAATCTTCCTTTGTAGGACTGCTTTCATTGTGTCGTATATATTTTGGTATGTGATAGTGACATTATTATTTGAATCTAGGAACTGTCTAATTTGTTGCTTGATTTCTTCTGTGTCCTATTTATTCTTCAAGAGAATATTGTTTAATTTCTATATGTTCACATAATTTCTTTTGCTATTGATTTCTGTTTTTGTTGCAACATGATCTGACCATATTTATGGGATAAATTTTCATTCTTTTGCATTTATTTAAGCATGCTTTCTGGGCTAGCTTGTGGTCTATTTTGGAGAAAGTTACATGTACTGCTGAGAAGAATGTGGGTTCTGTTATTTGATAAAGCACTCTGTATCTGTCTGTTAAGCCTGTTTGTTTAAAGGCGTGGTTCAGCTCTGATTTTTGTTTATCTAGTTGATCTATTTGTGCCACTGGGGTATGGAGAGTACCCATTACAATGGTGTTAGTATTTTTCAGATTTCTCATGTCCAGTACGGTTTGTTTTATCAGGTTGGTGTGCCAGTTTTTGGTGCATATAGGTTTATGTTGTTGTCTCTTTCTGTTGGAGTGTTTCTTTAACAGATACACAGGGACATTCTGTGCCTCTTCAGCCAATTTTGGCTTCACGTCCACATTGTCTGAAAGTAGGTTGGCTACTCTTGCTTTTTTGGATGCTCCTATTTCATGGAATATTGTTCTCTACCATTTAATTGTTTGTTCTTTTTAAAAAGTTTTATTTTTTGTCACGCCCCCGCCGAATAAGGCGTGACAAAATAGGGACTGGGGTCCCGGGCGGAAGACCCCTGTGCTTGAGGCTTGAGGCTCCCCAGGCCTAGAGCCTGAGTTGAGTATGCTTCGCCAGGAGGCGCGCAGTTAGCCCAACAGTATGTAAAAACAAGCCGCTTTCTCCCTTCTAAACTATTCTGTTTTTCCCTGTGAACTGTTCTGTGCTTTCTCACCAAACAAAAATAACATAAACAGAAAACACCTTATTAGACATAATAGTTTCAACTAAAATAAAAATAACATGGCCACCTGACAAAAATACATCAACAAGTACAAAAAAATA
>PVIR01003515.1:0-88124 GCA_004026965.1 Petromus typicus
CCCAACAATGCAGGAAGGTTCCTTTTTCACCACAGCCTCACCAGCATTTGGCACTTCCTAGTGATTACCATTCTTTCCGGAGTAAGATGAAATCTTAAAATTGTTTTAATTTGTATTACTTTCATGGCCAGAGATGTTGACCATTTTTTCATGTATTTATTCAACATTTGTATTTATTCTGTGAAGTGTGTATTCATGTCACTATTTCTATTTCACTATTACTGGACTACATTTTTAATTGGTTTAAAGGTAATTTTAGTTCTTTGCGTATTTTAGATATTGGTCCTCTGAGGGTAGATGGTCACATTTTTTCCATTCTGTAGGTTGCCTCTTCACTCCACTGACTGATTCTTTTGCTGCACAGGAGCTATTTAGTTTGATATAATCCAATTTGTTCATTCTTGCTGCTATTTCTTGTGTGACTAAGGTCTTATTCAGAAAACCCTTCCCTATAACTATGTCTTCATTTTACTTATTATCTTCAGCTAATATTACACAGAAGTTTGAATCATTTGTACTTAAATGGACATACCTTGAGTGTATCCTCATAAGTGAAATAAATAGGTCACAGATAGGTAAATATCACATCTTTTCTCTGGTATGAGAAAATAAAGATGTAAATGAGTTCTACAATTGTATGTTATATATTGTGAAATAGAAACTACTCAAAATGAAATAAGATGAAGGGGGAAAAATGAGATTATAATAAAAAAGAAAGGAAACAAATTTTATGTAAATGGGGGCGTGGTAGGGTGGGTAGGGCTATGGGAAAAATGAGAATTAAGTTGTGTCTTATACTGGTACAAATTCCCATTGCGGGGTGCAATCATGATGTGTATATGTAATGTACCAATAAAGATTTCAATTAAAAAATAAAAATAAAATAAAAATTGTGTTAAAATATTAATATTAAATATTTATATTAATATATGACAATTTTTTTAAATTTTAAATTTAAACCAGAAAATCATGAATAAAAACTTATTCAGCTTGAAAAAATACATCACAAGCATAACATTTATGTAATTATAGAGCTTTTAAGAAAATAATAATATTGGAAAATACAGAAAAGATAGAATCTGATAATTTCTGGAAGAAATATAAATAACTGTCAAGTATTAAAACATAAATTCACCAACAAACTAAATAAGCAAAACCTAAGTGAATTAAGATTTTTCTTCTCGTAGTGCACAAAGAATAAGTTTGATGATGTTATTTTTTGGCTAAGATGAAAGCAAATAGACATAATTAACACTGACTGAACTGCAATTCTATGCTACTTTTAGAGAGCAATTTGGCAATATCAAAAATTTTGATAACTTTCTATGAAAGCATTGTACTTCAGAAAATGAGGAACTTATTACTCTCTGGAAAGTGTACATATTACAGTAAATATATATTATATCATATTCTGTAACAGTAAAATTTTTAGCAAAATGATCTCATCAGAAAAAGATTATTTAAATAAACCATGTTACATCTCCAAGAGGGCATAGCATAGAATCATCCAAAGAACAAGGTAGCCTGAAGTTTCTGGAGGAAAAAAAATAAGCAAATAAAATTTTAATAAAAATATTTGCAAAACAGTGCTTTCAATGTGCATCTGCTTTTGAAAAAATATAATGGATATGTACAATGAGAGACAGGGTGGTGGAGGAAGACAGCGGTGTAAGAAATCATCCAAAATTTCTACCTCTGGATGGTAAGTTTGTAATAAAAGCACATCTGTTTCCACACTGTCGATTTCTTTATTGTTTAAATATTTGTTGCAAGGTTGTGTTTTTTGTATAAGAAAATACTTATAAAGGGGACAAATAGAAAAAAGATTAATGACCAACTGCCAACTGAGAGTGCCACCAGACTCTGCCTCCTGCCTTCAGACTGTTGAAAAATGTTATCAATTATTTGGGTGAAGTCATTTATGACAAGCTTATCACACTTCAGGTGGAGAAACGTTGGGAGGGATGGTTAATAACATCGTTCATAGAGACAAAATTTAGCTTCACTAGAACAAGAATACTGGGCTGAAAAGTGACTCTGAAAGTTAACAAGGATGAATATAATTTAGGCATAGACAATTGACCAATTTAGTTTAAAAATAAGTTTAAAATAGTTTTTTAAAAAACTTTGAATTTCATATGGGAAAAAGATTCCATTTTCATGAAGTGATGACTAATGTGTTCTACTTTTAGTTTCTGCAGGTATCTGGAATGTTTGTGGTGCTCTTTGCTTGTGAGTTTGAGTAATCCAGTTCTTTTATCTTTTGACCATTTAGTGGGGGGAGTTATTTAAAAAATCTATCATAACCGAGATACCATTAATATAAGAAACAGCACATATTTAACATGATAAGAAGTTGAGGCATACACGTGCAACTGCTGAGATGATCACAGTTTTGTTTTCTTTCCATCACCAAAAGTTGTCTTGTATCCTTTTGTATGAGATCTGCCCTGTTAAGTAATTTCGATACACACAGACTAGTGACCTGGAGTTTAAGGAGTGATAAGGAGAAATATGGGCCTTTACACAGAAGGATTTGCATTTACATACTTGTCACTGGATTCAGAAGAATGACGTACTAATAGACGAACTTGGGGAATAGAGAAAGGCATTTTGAGACACAACTTCTTACTTCTCCATGATTTCATCTTCTCTTGGAATGAGATGAACTGTGATACCTTAAGGAATGTCAGTGATCTTCAAAGGGCCAATAATCTCGATGTATTTTGCCACTTGTACGGTCTATTGCTCAGTTTCAAATGGTGCCAAAGGGAATATAAATGAAAAGGGCTTACTAGGAATAATGTAGCAGGGAATTATTGGACGAGGTTGAAAAGAGACTTTTGGAAGAGCTTTAATGAAGAACAGGTATCTACCGAGCAGACAGCAGGAAGGTATGTGACCAGGGCAATCTCATAAGCACTACATCAGAGGGACCTCTTGCTTTGTGCTGAATGATCTGTACTTTCTAAAAATATAACATATATATATATAAACATATATATATATATAAACATATGTATATAAACACACACATATATATATGTATATATAATTAGTGCATATTATTTATATGGGACATTAGGTTTTATCATGGCATTTTACTACATGCATACTACATACTTTGATTGGTTCCATTTTCCCATCATCCTTCCTTAATTTGCCCCTTTCTCTTTTTCAGACCTCCTGCCTCTTCTCTAACAGTATCTCTTATTTCATGTCTCTTTCTTTTTTCCCCTTATAGTCTATAAACCTTTATGGGACTGCCATAATTTTGCAAAACATATAATTTCTAGTTCCATCTATTTTGCTTAACATGAACTCACTCTTTTTGGCTGAGTAATACTCCATCATCTATATACCCTGCATTTTCTTCACTCGCTCATCCATTGATGAGTATCTACTTTGATTCTGTAACTTGGCTATAACAATGTGTGTGTAAAGTCTCCATAACATGCTGATTCATCTTTTCTTTTTCTTTCTTTCTTTTTTTTTTTTTTTTTTTTTTTTTTTTTTTTTTTTTTTTTTTTTTTTTTTTTTAGGTTTTTTGAGACAGGGTTTCACTTTGTAGTTCAGGCTGGCCCTGAGCTCAGTCTCAAACTCACATCACAGCAATCCTCCTGCATCTGCCTCCCAAGTGCTGGGATTACAGGCGTGAGCCACCACGCCCGGCACTGTGGTATGTGGTACTGGTTGCTGCTGGGCGTGAGTCTCCACACCCAGTATTGTATGTGGTTATCGGGGAATTGAACCTGGGTCCTTGAACTTGCAAGATAGGTGCCGGAACCACTGAGCTAACTCCCCGGCCCACATGATGATTCATCTTTGTGGATGGATGCTGAGGATGCTTTTTGATTTGATACTATCTTTTGTTGTTTTTGTTGATATTCCCTAACTCATTGACATGCTACTCAGGAAGGCGCTTCCTGTACCTTTCTTTAAGTGTTTTGCTATTTTTTTTCTAGACATATCAATGCTTCTGGTTTTACATTATTGTCTTTGATCTACTTTGAGTTGATTTTTGTAGAGGGAAAGTTAGGGATCTAATTTTAATCTTCTACTTGTGGATATCCAGTTTTCTCAGTGTCATTTGTCTTTTCTTCAGTACATATTTTTGGCACCTTCTTGAGGATCAGATGAAATAACTGCATGAGTTTTTATTTAGGTCAAGTATCCTTTTGATTTTACATGCATGTCTGTTTTCATGACTGCACATGCTATTTTGTTAATTAGAACCTGTAGTGTAACTTGACATGTGGCATTGTAATACCTACTGCATTATTTAGTTATGTATTTCTCTCAAGACTGCTTTGTCTATTTAGGAAGTTTACAGTTATATATGAATTTTGGTACAGTTTTTCTAACTATGTGAAAAATGCTATTGGTATTGTGATGCGAGTTGTAATGAACTAGACAATCGCTGTTGTTCTTTGGCAATTTTGAATGCCATATCCTTAAGAAAAGCATTGCAAAACTAGAGTGGATGCAGAGAACATTGACCAAGCTAACAAGGATCAATAAAAAAAAATTTTTTAAAAGCCTGTCATAAATTGAAATTATTAAATTTATACAGGAGAGAATTAAGGTGAGACATGATGGTTGCATTCAAACATCTGAAGGTTGGCTTATGAAAATATTTTTCTCCCTTAACTGTAAGAACAGAAATGATCCAATAATATGAGCAATAATGTGGAATTATGATCTTTCATTTTCTAGAAATCTAACCAAAACCTAAGTTCTATACATGGATGCTTTTCAGTGTACCCTTTGCTTGAATAAAGAGTATTCAATGAAATGTTTTCTGTTAAAAAAAATAAATCTCCAAATTTCACATGCAGGTTTGTAATCCAGCAGGCACTCTGGGAGGCTGACGCAGGAGGATTGCAAGTTTGAGCACAATCTGAGCAAGTGAACAATTAGTGAGTTCTTGTCTCAGAAGACAGGGAGAGCTAAGTTTATGTTGCACTGAGAAAGCCCTAGCATCAGTCTTCACCAAAAGAAAAATCTCCAATCTAACATTCTAAGATAATGATTATAACTAATTAAAACCTGTAATATTTTTATACTGGTGCATTTTAAATCTAAAATTGTAGGTTAGAATTAAAGAATAAAGTAGAATTGAAGTGCAGTTCAAGCTTGCTTCAATTATATAATAATAGACTCAGAGCATGTGAGGAATAAACTGTACAGATGGGCATTCTATTATCTGTGCTTGTGTACAGGTTAGTTCTTAGGACTCAGTAGGTGAAAAACAAATGTTTTTCTGACAAAATGAGAAGGGGAAATGTCAATATCAAAATCAAGAACAGTGTCAGAGGGACTGGCTGTGAGAAGGGTAGAGGTCAGAAAGCCAACTAAAAATCTAAACAGCAAGAATAGAATTCATGTAAGAAGGTGAGCATTTCAAATATTAGTATACCTTAAATTTAATTAAAATCAATACATTTAGCTTATTGTGGAAAATGTAGTCAAATTATGGAGATTAATTCTCAAATTCAACTTTAATTCCAGTGTTTATAGAATGGGGAGCAGAATAGATTATAACTTTGATGATCTGTCTTTTATATTTGATTAGGAGAATATATTATAGATCTAACCCAAAGGACATTTGAGTTAAGGGTTATGAAATACAATTCTGGAATATTTAGAAATATCATGTAAGTTCTGAGGAAGCTGGCAGGTTGGAAACATGCTATTAAAAATAAGATAGGCCAAGAGTCAGACAGATATAATCTTATGTACTGAAGTAGGTCTTTGTCCACTTGACCTTGTTTTTAAAAACAGAGATAAACTAAGTTAATACTCAGGAAAGTGCTAGTAAACTTAGATTAAATTGAGAGGGCTATGGTAATTAAAAGTTCAAAAGATTGTTAGGCCACCATACACAGAATGAGGACAGTGTCATTCAGATTGTCAGTGGTTCACTGGGCAGTCATGGTATTTGAACTTCCATTTTGTTTTGTTTTTAATGTACAGGACTATTAGAGTTCTAACTACATGTAGGATTCTTGGTAAGCTTAAGAAATTTTAGCTTAAATATAAAAGAATTTTTCTTTAGCTTTGACTAGTCTAGTTTTTATAGACTACCATGAGAAAATGTATTATTCTAATGGTAATTGAAATTAGTCTAAATACTGAAAAAAGAATGATTAAATGTCAGGATAAAAGAAAGCATTATGCAATCCCTCAACATTAATGAAATAAAGTTTTAATAATAACTAAATGTAGATCCATAGAATTTTTCTTGAAATAACTTACACAGTACATTGATGCAAGTTTATTAAAGTGTGTTGATATTCATAGTAATTAGTGATCAATGGAATATTTTTTACCTCAAATGTTCCAAAGTGTAGTCTTACCAATGAAGACAGCAATAGACCAATTCAATAGGAAAGCAAAAACATTTTTAAAACGTATCGCAAAATGACTGAACATTAAGAAGATTAAAAAAAAACAATTAGAAACAAAACTCTATAGACATTTCCTGATTAACATCAGTGACACTAAATTACTGCTAACTCTTGAAACTCAAAGTAAAGTCCATGGACTATGCAGCAGGATAATTTTGTAACTCGATACAAGGTGTTCTTACAGGAATCTTCCTGTTGAAAGGAATTCTATATTTTAATGTGGTGCTCTTAAATATGCACATTTAAATTTAGGAAACACTGCAGCAAACAATTTATTGTAGGCATCTCAAAGAAGTTATTTCAAATTTCCTATTCATAGTAGCTCATGGTTCTTGTCAAGAGTCCCTAGGTAAAAAACCAACACTGCACCTTGTTGAAGTTTTGTGCTTCCAGTTCCAGTATTATACTTCCCATGAAGTATGTCTGACTGAGTGAATGAATGAGTGAGTGATCATTTTCTTGGAGTACACTATACTCTTGTACCTTTAGCAATTTCATAAAACTGTGCTTTTCACCACAGAAAGTGCCACATGACAGAAATATGAAAGGTCAGAAGAGATTGCTAAGGACAATTATGTGCCCAAAATACATAACCTACCATGAGTTCCTAGTTCCAACTCATATGCAACCCACTAACACCAAAGTATGAAAAAATGGACTCAGAACCAACAAAGAGTGAATGGATTAATATATTTTAAGCCCCTCATCAAAGGAAAGCCAATATTTAATGGTTTCACTACTGAATCCTACCAAGCATATAAGGAAGAAATAATAACAATTCTTCTCAAACTTCCAAAAATCCAAGAGGGAATGCATCCATACTCATTTTTAAGGCCAGATTGTCCTGGTACCAAAGCCAGATAAGGTCACTGCAAGGCAAAAAATTACAGGACAATGTTTTGAATAAATGAGGATGTAAAAATTCTCATGAAAATACTAGAAAACCAAATTTTAATGTGCACTTAGTGGAACACTTTTGATGATCGATAAGGATTTATTTCTAGGATGCAGAGATAATTGAAAGCAGCAAATCTTAAGTGTGATGCATGGCACAAATAGAGGGGACAAAGCTATGTAATTAGCTTACCACATGCAGGAAAAGATTTGAAAAAAGTCAACATCTTTTTCACTGTAGCAATTCTTTAAAAGTTTGATGTAGAATAAAGACCATAGTAACAAACTGAAAACTAATGTTTTACTCAGTTATTAAAATTGCAAAATATACCAATAAAATCAATTTAAAACAGAAAAAAAAGAAAACTAGGATATCCAACCTAACTCTTCCTTTAAATTTTAGATATCAGCTATTTTGTCCCAGAGATGGAAAAATTGACTAACCACAGCTTGCATTATTTGTGTACACTCAAAAGAGATGTGATCACTCTAAGGAAGAAACATCTGAGCTATAATATTTACTGTACCATTCTTCACAATAGCTAAGAGCTGGAAATAGCCTAAGTTTTCACCAAATGGAAAATGGATAAAGAAAATGTATTTGCAGGGGTGGGGATATAGTTCAGTGGTTCTAGAACCTGTCTTGCAAGGGCCAGGGCCCGGTTCGATCCCCAGTAACCACATAACAATACTAGGTGTGGAGACTCACCCCAGCAGCAGTCATTACCACATACCACAGTTCCGGGCGTGGTGGCTCAAGCCTGTAATCCCAGCACTTAGAAGGCAGAGGCAGGAGGATTGCTGTGATGTGAGTATGAGGTTGAGCCAGCCTGAACTACAAAGCAAGAATCTGTCTCAAAAAAAACTTAAAAAAAAAAAAAAAGAAAATATATTTGCAAGGTGGAATATTATGTAGTCATCAAATGGAGGGAAGCCCTCTCATTTGTAACAAAGTCAATGGACCTAGAGGAAATTATGTTAAGTGAAATTAACCAGAAACAGAAACAAAATACTGTAATGATCTCACTCATGTGGGGCCAAAAGTAGAACTCCAGAAGCAGAGAGTAGAATGATGGCTATGGAACACTAGGATAGACTAGGAACTCAGGAAATGATCAAAGGACACTCCTTAGAGGCTTTTCACTCATTCCATGCAATGTCTTAAATGTACTGCTCCCACCTGAATGAACTTCAAACATCATTTTTTCTGGAAACGAAGATGAAATTAACACAGACCTCTCATATCTCCACTCTGTCCTTCCTCCAGCGCTCTTTCCACACTTGCCCTGGGTTTTCTTTCATAAGCACTTGAAATTTACTCACTCCTCAACCAAAGAGCTTTGGGGTTGGATATTTGGTAGATTTTTTTCTCAGTTACTCTCAGTTCCTCAAAATGCCTTTCAATTTACATCAATATTGCACTTCTGCCTTTACCCATTTGCCAACGTGACAGGTGAAAGAAAATAAGTGTTTTCATTCCAGGCCCCCAAAAAGACCTCCTGTTTGAAGAATAAATTGTATGATCTTTTTTCTTATTATGCAGCCTTTTTAAGATTCATGTCTTGAATTTTACTGTCTTCTCTGGCATCTGTCTCTGTCTGCAGAAGCTTGTGTGTGTCAGGTCGGCAGCTCTGTGCGTCTGCGAGCCCAGGCTCCCGTGTAGAGTGGAGTGTGTGCCTCGCTGCCTTCTGCGAGCCCGGGTGCCAGCCCTCTGCTCCTTCCTGCGGTCTTCTTCAGCACTGTCCCCACAGCCCAAGCCAGAAGGTTTCTTATGTACTTCCCAAACAACTTATGGTTCCCTCCATCGCAACACTCATCTTAGTGCATTTGTCTGCTTATTTATTTAATTGTAAGTCTCCTTCATGAGAGTGCAGAAGTTTTGCTTTTGGATTTCATTGTCCTGTCTGTCCTCAAAATGGGTACACACACGGGCACGGATGATGATGACTGAATCAAATGCAGGATGAGATCTTTACCCTCCAATATACATGAGCAAGGGTAGGTTTGCCAGTACTGTACCTTATTAAGGCAAGTTTGTCCTCATCTCCAGTACTACTACTGTACATTTAAATCTGCCCAAATATTTATCACTATCTATTAATTAATTTACAGTGATTTTTGGCTACTAAGTGGCTTTTCTGTAGTTACTATTACTCAACATTGAACTAGACACCTCTTCTACTGTACCCCAGTATGAGCTTCTGGTCTAGAGACACAATTTATTTGGCCTTGTAGTTTGTTACATAGGATCACTTATGGTTAATGTTATTCAGCTAAAACTGTATATTAATAGTGTCTTAAAATGTTTAAAATTACAGAAGAGTTTCTCTCATGTGAAAAATGTTCATCTATGAGCTGATTTTGACAGATATAATGGTTCCCACAAATCGTGAGGGACTCAGCCCCTTCCCAGTTTGTGACCTCGTGCCTAGAGACCGTCACATATGACAGCCAAGGCCACCCCCTTCCTCCTCTTCTAGATAGCAATGGAGAGTCACAGCGCAAAAAGGAATGAGGCAAAGGAATTCAAACGAATCTTACAGAAGATCCATAATGTAATTTTTACCTCATTGGCTAGGGCAGTTGTGGCGAACTGTATAGCACACGTATTATGTATTTTTCCTTTAAGTGAGATGTTAATACACGATGTTCTTCTAAAGTCAACATGAGTATTCAGGTTTAATTGCAGTCTTGGCACCTTGGAATGCATAAATGGGTTTGCGTTGCTGTTTGGGTACTCTACTGATCTCTGAAAGGTTCGCCATCACGGAACTTACTGTCTCCCATCGAAGTACTAACCAGGCCTGACCCTGGTTATCTTCTGAGATCAGCCGAGAACAAGCGCGTTCAGCGTGGTATGGCCATAGACGGAGCTAGATTTCTAATGAAGTGTAAATTCACTCATACCGACCTGATAAGAATCCCCCAATTGTGTGGCTTTGGGAGGATCGCTTTTTATCTCTTTAAAAAAATTTTTTTTTTCACTTTCCATCTCCCATGCCCTGTTTCTCCTTATTATTCTAGATAAACCTATGAGGATTCAGATCTACTTTAGCTCCTCCAAAGTCCCTCAGCTAGTAAAGGTTAAACCAGCATTCAATCTAGATCTGCTCCACTTGCTTTATCAATAAAATGAAACATGGTAAGGGTACAGTGGACAGACTTTTTTACCAGTCTTATCTGTCGTATCATAAGCTGTGATAATCTCTTAACCCCAGTCTTCAGGAATACTGAGGATAGAGGTAAAATAGGAGGGACTAGTTTCTTTGCTGCATTTTATATAAATACCCATCTTCTTGCTCCTTTTTTTTTTTTTCTTTTTCTTTTTTTTTGAGACTTGGCTCAAGTCAACAGAATTAATTGAGTGTATAATTCTGAGGCCATGTAAGAAAGCTAAAATGATTTAAAATTAGTTGAGCTTTGGTAACTAGGTTGAACTTTGCCTTTGTCAAGCAGTTTCCAGCTGACTCACTGCAGCTGCAACAACTGACATCATTTTGTGCCTTTCATGCAAAGACTAATTTGGCAGGTGACACTCCCAGTGGAGTGGCTTTCCGAGGCTCAGAGAATCTCAGGGCTGGCATGGACATTAAATGTCATGAAATTCAAACCTTAAGGTCACAGTTAAACTGACTTAGCCCAACCCCACCTAGATGGTTTCTAACCTACCCTTGAATAAATCCAATGATAGATAAATAGTAAAGAATTCTACATGGGCTGTATTGTGTAATCCATTCTATATTTGCGTAACAATAACTACTTTATAGTGAAGTGAAATCTTTCCTCTTAACCTTCCAGCAGTGAGTAACTACATGTATTCCAACTCCAAATGGAATTGTTTTTGGAAATTTAAAAGTTTTCCTTCATTTGAAGACTATGATATTTTGTTATCATTCTTATTGCCAAATATCCCAGATTGTTTTCACTTTTTCTCATTGAACATGACTTGAACTCTTTTCACAATCCTGAGCTCAGTTCTGCTTTGGCTAAATTCTCTTTAATGTTATTTTCTACATGGCCTAATCAAACTGCCCAGGAAAAGTAAGCAAAGCATTGCTTGAAAATTTGTAAAGAGTGAGATGTTAGGAATTGATCTTGTCAAATCATTAACCAATATCTTCCTTATAACCAAACTAATATGATATATTGATTTCCTACTACAAAAAGCTCAAGTGTATGACAAAGTCATAGCATTCTCGAAGTACAAAGAACTATTATTTGAGTTATAAATAATGATTGATCATATTTGATGTATTTTTTGATATAGTTTCCTTTAGTGATCAATGATTTAAGATTAAAGGATGGATAGAAATTTATCCTTTGATAAATATAAATTTAAAGCAAAGCAAATCAGAAAGCTACTTCTGAGTCTAACAAAATTTAATATTCCTTCTGGAAATAAAGAAGGGGCTTTCAATTCATTCATGAACATTCCTTTAATAACTTCAGTTTTTCTTCTGATAACTAAAAATCAACATTGAACTGAATTAAATCTTAGTAATATTTTATCTGTGGTAAATAGCTGTGTGGTATTTGAAAAAAAAAAAAAACATTGCTGAACATAGGGCTGGGGATTTATCCCAGTGGTTCTGGGGCCTGTCTTCAAGCTCAAGGACCAAGGTTCGATCCCCAGTAACCATATACAATAGTGGGCATGGAGACTCATGCCCAGCAGCAATCAGTATCACATACCACAGTGCCAGGTGTGGTGGCTCATGCCTGTAATCCCAGCACTCAGGAGGCAGAGGAAGGAGGATTGCTGTGATGTGAGTTCGAGGTTGATCTCAGGGCCAGCCTGAACTACAAAGTGTGACCCTGTCTCAAAAACAAAAACAATAAAAACAAAACAAAACAAGCAAAAATTACTGAACATATCTGATTATCAAATATAAACAAAATGATCCCTTGGTTATATCACAAATATGTAGTGAGGAAAACATGGCTCTGTGGAATGATTTACCCAATGTTTTGAGCGGTGAAGTTTCCCTGGGAAAAAGCTAGGCAAGGTCTGTGAATTCACAGAGCTTTCATTCTCATGGAGAGAGTTATGGAGCTTGAGATGACTTGAAATACAAGGTACTTGAAAACAGTTTTTGAATCTTTCTTTTTTTTTTTTTCTTTATATTAATGTGCTTTTTTCTCTGGTAATATTAAACATCTCTAGCTCTCCTTTACTCTAAAATTTTAAAACCACATATTGATTTTTCTAAAAACAAAATCCTATGTGAAAGGGAAACAATTTATATTAAAGTTTTAATTTTACCTGAGAAATAGAGATCCTTTTGCCTGGCTTTGCAGTTACTCTTAGTGTTTTATTGAGCCCTGTTACTGACAGTGTGGCTTCTTCTGATTCCTTCCAGGAGATGTGGTTTTATCTTCTAAATACATCATATTTGTTAAAATTACTTGTTGGGTCTATAAGATGACACTATTTCTAAAGCTGTCTCACATTTACTGAAGGTCTCAACATATTTTTTATTCAAAAGTTCCACAAATGCATGATTTCCACTCCCCCCTCCCACCAGTTGCAGATGAAAACTTTTGAATACAGTGCATATCTTCTGAATATTTCTTTTAATGCTATCTTTTGTAAAAACAGAATTTTATGTTGGGAATAATGACTTCATTTTTATTGAATCTTTACTTTTCTTTTTCTTTTTGGGGTACTGGGGATCAAACTCAGGAACTTATCCTTATCCTTACCAGGCAGGCACATCCCTAATGGACTATATTCCAATCTTATACAAATATTTTAGAGAAAAATGAACTATTATGTATTACATGGCAAAATAGCACATTATAATGGTTCTTCCATGATTCTGTTACCCAGAATCCCCTTCTTCCCTGTACCTTGGTACCAGGAGACATTTACTTTCACAAATTGAGTCATTGCAAGTTTTAGGTGTCTGAGTCTCTTTTGAGGGATGAGAACATGTTAATTCCAACCTTTAAACCTTGAGCCCTGAAGAATGCTCAAATGAAGTTCACCTAATAAAGAATAGATCTGTAAAAGCAATTCATAATCAATGAATTTCCTTGTTAGTTCCATCTCCTTTCTTTTCAGATTAAATAAAATTTCCATTGCTTTTGAAAAAGTAAAGCTGTGATAGAATTAATTAGGAACATTTCTGTGTTGGGGAAAATGTAGCGTGTGTGTGTGTGTGTGTGTGTGTGTGTGTGTGTGTGTGAGAGAGAGAGAGAGAGAGAGAGAGAGAGAGAATCTTTGCTTTCCTCTTCTTCACAGCCAAATTACAATGCATATGTCCTCAGAGTTTTCCACATGGGTCCAACAGAGAATAATGATGGCTTTTGGGGTGATGAAGGATGTTTGCCAGATGTAGCCAGAATTTTTCAAGTGTTTTCTGTGTGACTGAGATACAGCTAGGGAAAGGATAATGCAAGAAGCCTGTGTTTAGGACTGTGAAAATACAGAAATGGTGTGAACAAGAAAATGAATGAGAGTAATGGGGGGTGGGGACAGGGTGTTGGCAGCAACTTGTGTGGACTGAAGACTGTGTACAGGATGAGATGATAGCTGTCAGATACTGACATTTATGGCTCACCAGTCACTCAGTGTTCACTGTCTTTTCTATGTTCTATGTCAAGGACACTTCACAGAAGTCTTGTGATTTAGAAGACACAAGAAGAAACTAAAATCCAGAAAGATGAATCTTCCTGCCCATGCTTTCATTCCTGGCATCTGCTGCTTCTTCAAGAGGTGATATGTGCCCTACTGCATGGATGGCAATGACCTAGGACAAGGTCCATCTTTGTCCCTCAAGACTTACATTTTTCTAAGTAAAGGGAACATTGACTCAAACCATTGTAAAATATTGAGGCTCTGCAATGGTAAGAGGCTCTGAAATAAAGAGAAAACATGACATAGATAGGGCAACATTGGATAATCCCAGGTAGAAAAATCTGCCTGGAGAGAAAACATTACATTGTAGAAAACTGAATGTACATTATTTTGCACACCTGAATGTGTGATGGAAAGAGTCCTATCATATATTGATGTAGGAATGGAGCAAAAACATTAGAAACAGAAACTCAAAACTCTCTGAGCCTTTTGTTTTGTTTTTAGATTTGTAGGTAAAAATCATCATGAGTTTTTCTAAATATTCATTTAAAAAGAAAACCAGAAATAAAACAATTTAAACTTAAGGAGGATATAGTTTTCTACCAACAGCTCCTTTACAGAAACCAATTATGAAGAGTGAACTCAAGATGAGGCAAAACCTAATAGAAGTCAAGAAGCAACATGGATGGAGAAATTATGACAAATATTACTAGCACTTTTTAAAACTATGAAAAAAAGTAAATGGCAGAATTTAAGAAAGAAAAGTGAAGGTGTGAAAAATACAAACTAATATTTCCTGTAAAATTAGAAATAACAAATTTGTTCCTCTTCTAAAAATAAGTATGGATAAGATGATTAAAAGTTTTAAGTATATATAAAAATAAAATCCATATGTACATATCATTTTTCATATTTGTGTCTAACTTATAGTCAAATAGAAAGTATCTTTTGATGATTTATATAAAACTTGATACCATTTTCCCAGAAAATGCATTAATGCACATTTCAAAACTAATATTTCAGACTATGTTTTCTAAAATAGTAAGGTTAAATAACAACAAAGAATCAAAAAAAAGGCTATAATGCATTTTTAAATTAAAACTATAGAAACTTAATCAAGGTAATAATAACATTTTGAAATATTTGGGATTAAATGTGCTACATATAGTAATTCACAACATACAGTTAAGCTGTTTCAAAAGGAAATGTATAGCCTTAAAAATTATCTAGTACAGTGTCATCTTGGCATTGAGTAGGAAATAAATGAATTGGACATTGAACTGAAAAATTAGAAGGAAAATAAGTTCAAAACATCTAGAAAAAAATAAATAATAAATATAAAGCAAAGCACTGAGAAATGAATTAGATAAAAATGAAGAAGCATGAAAATAACAACTAACATCATTAATAAAAATGAATTTGTTAAAAAGACACAGGAGTTAAAATTTGTTCAAAATGATTAAGAGGGGAAAAGAGGGATAATATAGATATTAGAATTGTAATACAAAAGATAAAAATTCCTTATAGAGATTGAAATAAATAACCATATCTTGGCCCTATGTTCAACATCCACCACCAAGAACAAACAAAAATAAAATAAATGATCTTTTTGTTTCCCCTGAAAGATGTAACTTTTAGAGACATCTTGCAGATTGAGGGGAATAAAAGTTAATCTCCACCTTTTCTTTTTCCTCTTTCTGGTTTTCAGGATTGAATTTAGGATCTTTACAGTGAACTATGTCTTCCACCTTTTTTATGCTTGTGTTTGACACAAGATCTTGCAGTGTCACAGAGTCACCTGGGCTGGGTTTAAACTTATGAGTCTCTAGCCTCAGCTTCTCAAAGGGCTACAGTTACAACGGGCTCACCACACATCTGTCTAGTCTCTATGTCATGAAAGAAAAACCATACACAAAATAATAGAGTGGATGAGAGTATTTAATAACTTTCCTATTAAAGAATTTTCTCTTTGCCACATATATTTATTTGCTAATCACAAGTGACACACCAAAAGATTACATACTCAATCTCTTCCAGAATATCACGAAAGAGACCACTTTCTCCCCTCTTTGAAAACCATGCTCCAGAATATAAAGAAATTCCACAGAAGTTTGCTAGAATGAACAAAAAATAAAATGGCATCACTACAGTGTCCTGATAGTTGTACTTACAGCGTGTCACTTCACCCAGGAACTTCTCTCTAACTGTATCTTCTTCATATTTTCTTCAACTTTGAATGTCACTACTTATGTAAACTATAGATCATATATTATTCAATTTAAAATCCAATTCGATGCTAACTTATCATTTGTTTATATTTATCTAATTTTTCCAAGTTTGGTATGGACTTTTTCCATTTAGAAAGTTTAATCCTTTCATTAATTTTAGATTTTAGAAACCAAGTCATTACTTAATAGAGGATAATATAGATTTGGACACCTAAAGCTTAAAACTTGACTCAGAGAAATATTAGATTATACTATTATTTACCTGAGTGATTAATCTAATTTAAAACTAAAACAGATAATATATTTAATACAAATAAAAATGAACTAATATATACAAGGTAAGATGTTTTCTATCATTTAATTTATAAGGACACAAGAATTAATGCAAAATGTACACCTTATAAACCCATTGCGCTTTACTTTGTTAAAAAAGGGAGACTCACTTACAGTGTTTGTATTAAAATATATAGACCATAATTGCTATTTCTTTCAAGATAATGGAACACCAACTAAAAGAAATGTTTTGATGAATTTAAATCAACCCGAAATTCAACTTTCTGAATTATTAATCTATTTCACCAATTTCACAGTATGTGAAAATATAAATTCAGTTTCAGAAAATTCAGGCTAATGAAAGGAAGGTAGCCCAAATTGACATTAAACTATTCAATCATCAAGTTCTTGAGTACTTGTTGGATAGTAAGCTAGGCATAGATGGAGACTGAATTGAGAGGTAGTGTCTGAAATGTTATTCAAAAGTGAAAGGTCATCGTTGCTGTTGCTATTATTGTCCATGTTTACTCATGTCTAGAGCTACTGGTTTAGTTTGTTCTTGGAGATAAATTAGTAGATTGCACATTTCAGGTTTCTGAAATCACACTCTCATTTAATTTGTTAAATTTCTGTGCTTTGTAGGAGGGTTTGGTTTCTCTTCAAAGCTAGTAACTTGCTTTTCTGTTGTGGACAGGTAGAAGATTCGCTTTACTATTCTATCAATATTATTCTTGTTTCAGAGGAGTAATGGGAAAGAGAAACATTTGATATTTGCACAAAGATTTTTCACAGGCCAAATTTACCCCTTAAAATATTTACTTTGTTTCTTGGATTTACATTAGGTTAGCCAGCTCACTTTACCAAAACCACCTGGACTGTTCAGTCCAGTACTGCGCAAACAGCAAAACAAACTCACAGAGTTTTTCTTCTTATGCAGAAAATATGAAAAAAAAAACACTCTCTGACAAGTTGTGTGGTATTCTAATGCTTTCCCCCTTATGTTAATGTATGTTTTAAATAATAAATAATGAATGCATTCATCATGGAGAATTGGAACATAAGTATATACCATCTTGATCCTTTTTATTTCCTGTTCTTCTCCCCTTTGCCTTGTCTCCCTCATCCTGAGAACCCCTTCCCCTGGCCACAGAGTCTACTGGTGACTATTAACTTCCAGTATCCTGAAAACTATGTTATTGCAGGTACAAATGCTAGAAATACACATGGTAAGAACATATGTGTTTACTCAGAGGTATTTGTATGACCTGGATCCTCACCTCACAATAATGTCAGTCTCACAGACATAATTCTGGAAGAAAAGGTGCATTCTGGACAATCTAATTCCAGCCTTCCACTTCTATATTTATCTCTCTTCATTTACACCAATAGAAAATATAGTTTGGGATTAATTACTCTAGATTACTACAAAATAACGAGAGATTGTTATCTATCTCATTAAACAAACACTTTTAAAATGGCTGTATGATTTATGTTATCAGCAATGAATACTTAGGAGGAAATAAAATAATGAAAAATTTAGTATAAAGCATATCAGGGTAAACCATATAAATTCTTGTGAAATGCATAAAAGAAAAATTCATTGGTGGAGCTGCCTATAATGCTATTTCATATTCTTTTGTAGTATTTATAGGGTGGAAATAAATCCACAATCGTTTTGATAAGTTATATTTTAACTCAACCATGCAACAAGCTCTATGGTACTGAGGACTGAGCCCAGGGTCTACTCACCCAGCTAGACACTCAGCTGATTTTGTTTTTCATATTGAGACAGGGTCTCACTCACTCAATTACATCAAAGACTGAAATTTTTAGAATTTTTGTATAAAACTCACATGTATTATATTATCTAGAAAAATTTAAGGAACAAGTACTTGTAGAAACAAATTGCATTATGTTCTGTCAGTAAGAGTGTTCCAAAAACAGTACATTAGGCAATGAAAGACAAAGTCCTTGAGTTTTCCCTGGACTCAAATTTATAATCCTGCCTCAGCCTCCCACTGTTGAGATAAAAAATAAGCACAATACTATACTAGGTTTCAACAAATGTGTTGGGATATCACTGATTTAGTCTATTTACTAAATATTGATGCATACACTTGGAGCAATATTATGCTATAAAACATTCTTATAGTGCAGGAAAAGAACAAATAAATGTATGTATGATATTGCTATATGTTGGAAATGTGTGTATTATGGAAATACAGAAGCAAGAATATTTATCTCTCTCTGACAATTGGATTTCCAATCACTACAGTGATGCTGGAGTTAGATCTTGAAGGAATGGATCATACACATGAGGAAAAACATATTCACAAAAGCAATGGAGACAGCTGGGTGGTTTCATTTTTAAAGAGGCACTAGGTGTGGATGTGCACAGAATTGTCAGTGAAAAACAGGACACCATGACTCTGGAGGAAAACACTTACCAGATATACACGTTTCTGGGGATGTATTTGTCCAGGACAAAACTCCTTATGTAAAAGAACCTTAGGGCTAGGTGAATTGTTCTATTTCGTGCTCCTATCTTTTAATGCATGAAGCGATTAGCATATTTAAGAGAAAGTACATCAATTGTCTTGAGGAATTAGTATAGTTGAGAGGAACAAAATCCTACAGAGACAGGAGCTTTAAAGATCAGTTAAAAATAGAACACTCTGATAGCCACCATTCATTTGGACTCAATAGGTAGAAACTCATTACGAGACTGGTGCTCAGCGCAAATGGGGCAGAAAGGCCTCCGGGTAAAGGGAACATGGAGGTACATCCGCTTTTCTTTTGGCGGCACTTTCTTAAGATGGACTGTGCATCTCTGCAATTCAAACATGTTCAGCGAGTAGGGGGATGATATTCGGTAATTCATGAAGATAGCTTTGTATTATTTTTATCAGCTTTCCGCTTTCACAGCTGCCTCCCCAGCCTCCAGCCTTCTTCCTCCAGGTGGTCCTCCCCAGGGTGGAGGCCTCAACGCCTCATCACAGAGAAGGGTCCAACACTACCTCGGACTTCCCCTGAGCCATTTCCTGCTGCTAAATGTCTGTATGTGTTGCAATTGTCACATATGTATGTGATACAAAGGATTCGCCTCTCCTTTTAAACCAAGATAGTATCTGAACCTGCCTCTAATCTCATGCACCACTTTCTTCCCTTTTCTGAGCCAAGCTGGCAATTCTTGTCTTGAATAGCTTCAAAATTGCTCATAGCAATCAATGACAACTGAGGCATCACTAAAGAATTTCTTTTATCTCCAAGCTCCAATTTAGATCTGTCATTAAGCTTGAGTAAGCTCAAACTGTCAGAAAATTTTCCCTCATCACATGCTCTCAGCACAAAAAGTCAACTTCAAAATCAAATTTGTTTTATCTCTTACTACACTTTGTAATGGTTTCATGTGAACAATAAACTTCACCGAAATAGTACTGTCAATCGTTAGTAATTCTGATAACTGTGCCTTTAAAAAATAGTGATACACTATCAAAATTTGAGTAGAACGTATGGAAAATCACTCACTCACATGTAGTCCTCCTCTTTCCTTCCCAGTGAAAGGTTTCGTAATCTTCAGCAAGTGTTTTTCCTTCTGTAGATCTTAGTTTCCTCATCTACAGCTCAAGGAAGGCTTACCAGGTGGGCTCTGAAGTCAGCCCTTTCCCACAGTTGTTCTCTTATTGTTTGCCTTTCTGCTGTGTCTTCTTCAAGAAGTGGAGTAGCAAGACCTACCACACAAAATTTGGAAGTTCCAAGTTAGTAGCGAAGCCTGTAATACAAACCAAATTTTTGCATATGCCTCTGCGTTGTCTTTCTGGACCCAAATGAAGTTTTATTTGAGTTCTGTTGGTGAACAGTAACTGTGTTTTAAAGATTGCTTTCTATCTTAGAGATCTTTCCACTGACAAATCCTTCAGTTTCACTCACATATTTAAATGTACTTTGATCTTTCTTTATTTTGCAAATTTCCTTTCACAACAGTCTGTGCACAGGAGAGGCGCCAGACTGAGACTGGAGACCACAGAAGTCTGGCAGCGCTACACATACAGTGTGGAGCTGCACAGATATGTTTGTAGAGCCCTTGTTCAAAACGAATGATTGTTTTTTAACAATCTCTTAACAAGCTCCAAATTGGCTCTGGTTTTTTCTCTCTCTCATGAAAGAAAGAAGATTGTTTTTAATACTCTTTCTTATCTGCTGAGTATAATCATTTTTTAACATTTAAATATTCCTTTTGGTCTTTGTGTAAAGAGATGACTTTCATGAAAAATTTGTCATTATTCCCAAGATGTCCTAGAGTGAGAAAAGGTTTTGCTCATCTTTTTCAACCCCCAATCAAGACACTCTAGCAAATAATCTCCCAAGTCAGGTACCCTTCCATGTTTTTTCTTTTGTTTTCCGTGCCAGATCTTGACGACGGGGGCCCAGCGTGTGATCTCCTCGTGTATTCGTGACTGCCTCCTCACTCACCCTTCTCTGATATCACTCATTGATAGTTCTTTTCTGAGCTAATCGATTACTGCTACAATGTGATATAAATCTTTGTGATATCTGCCACCTTTTCTTGCTGTTAATAAAATTGTATGTTATTTCTTAGAGATTCACTTGTTAATGGCTTACCAATTCTGTAGGCTATTTTATCCTAGAGTATTAATAACCAATAGAAGTTCAGGAATAAGCTATTGCAAGTATTAATACCATTTCAGCAGCAATGGTTTAAGCAAGGTGCACTGGGGAATGTGAAGCCCTTATGGGGCAAAGAGAGTTAAACACAGGTTTGCGATCAGCACACCTTTATGTGATCTCTGAGAATCCTGTGACTTATGTGGATGCCTTCCTTATTATTTTATTTTATTTTATTTTATTGGTGTTATAGTAGCCAGTTTTATTTTGTAAATATGAACCAAGCATTTCTCTGACATACACAATAAATGAGGATAAAATATTTAGATCTGAAGGGAATGTTAATCTATAAAACTGTTCTGGTGATCAAAACAGTACCAAATACTTTATTTCCTTTCTAATATATGGAAATAATCTTTTAGATTTAATGATGTACACATGTAGATACTGTCCTGTACCAGGTCTTTTCCACTTATATTTGAATACTTTCTCCTGTAAATGAATCAAACTGTACCCAAAATCCCTAATATTTCCTTAGATTTCTTAATGCATAATACTAGATTGCAATATCTTAATATTAATACTACATTGTGCTTACTTTTTTCTCTATTGTATGACATAATGACAAATAAACTAAAATACATAGTTGCCTTATTTTATACACTAAATAATTTACTACATTCATCAATCAAAGATGACCTGAGTTGTGACATGCACCATATATTGTACTGTTAAAAAATGAAAAGTTGTCTACTTGTATATAATGCCACTGAATATGAACTGCACACAAAATATGAAAATATGAAAAACATATACATGATAGAGTAGGAGTTACATGACTGTGGAAATATCTTGAGCAGTCAATAATAAAATATTTATTTAAGATACTTGAAATAATCCACACATCATTTGACTTCACAAAATACTTAAAATACACATTAGGACAAACTAATATTTTCTTTTTAGGGATATCAAACCAATTGGGCAAAGTTCTGAGGTAAAGAATAAAATCTTTGAATCTACATTTATAACATGCAACAGAAATTGTTAAGCCTGATGATACATTGCTATACATTTATATATTATTATATTATACATTCTTATATTATATATTATATATATTATATATTATATTATACATATATAACATATACATATTATATTATACATATAACTTCTATATAAGGAGCACTGGAATTGTGTGAAAGTGAATTTTGTATACAAAATATTTTAAAACTTAACTTTGATTGTATCCTCTTTGCAAAAGAATTTACCTCACTTAGATTTATATCTTTTTGATAGTGAACATTTTGCAAGTGTTAACATTACAGTAAGAAATTTTTTCCTTTGGCCTTTTCCTATACTATATATTACTACATACTGATTCTGATAAGTCCTTGGTAAAATACTGAAGATGTTAGTATTGATTTCCAGTGAATGACCCTGCTGCTGATGTTTATTTGCATATTCATATATGATTCTCAAACTAGGGAACTCAGTGACACAGAACAAATCTTTTAAGATAATTTAAATATGAGAAAGGGAGTATTTATGTGGGAAATTTCTGAAAGGTGTGTCATTATAGAAGTGAATTCTTCTGAATAAATATTATTTGATTTTTATACTATCCTACTGGCTTGAATAGCTGCACAAAAATGCTCAGATACAAGTCAGAAAAAGTTTCAGATCCACATTTTGCTTTGAGATTAACCAGCACACAAGAGCCCACTATATACATTTCCACTGGAATGAAAAATTTAGTTTGGGGTAGATTTCTATGAGCCTGGATATGATTCAGATGTAAATAGTGATGGTGGCATCTCTTATTAGCATATATTTTTTACATGCATTAAGTTAGAATGTCCGAGAGAGAAAACCTGCCCTTCTTGACTGACCAGTAGGGACACTGGTAGGAAGGAAATCTTTAGACCAAGAATCCTGTGGCACAAAGGATTGTGGAAGCAGAATGGAAGCAGAATCTTCCATTTCTAGTATACGAGTGTGCTCTAAAGAGAAATGCTGATTATCAAAGAAAAGAAAGCCTTATTAAATGATGTTTATTGTTTTTGTGTACAGTCATTTGACTTCTATACATTGTTTGAATTCCAGAAAACATTAATTCCTTCTTGAATTTGGTTATCAATTTTGTACTTCTGTAAAATGATAATGTCACTGCATATGTAATTTTTACCGATATTCATTGTTTGCATCATATAATACCAATGTAATAGTATAATGCTGTCTGTACTACATGTTTCTCAAATGTATTTTAAATATTACTTACAAAATGAAATAAATGGTTTGCTTTCAAAGATTTAGTTATTTCTTATACTTATGTATGAATGCTTACATTTTATGATGAAAATGATTTTTTTTAATTTATGGATTATAATAAACTTTAATTTTATTTTGGCTGGCACTTTATGCTTTCCTTCTTAAAATTTAGTAAGTGATAAAGAAGGAAAATAGTGAAGTAATTTCTTTGGATCAGATGACTTTACCCTGAGCAACAATTTGGTGAGTGTATTAAATAAAATACTTTCAGCCTTCTGTTACCTAAACTTGTTTCTCTCTTTTCTGCTATCATTCTTAAATAATGTTATTATTTTTTTCATTTCATTTCTCATTCATCTTTCCACACATGTGAATCAGTGTCACTGTGTGTCAGCCATTGCTCTCCACTTTGGGGACACGGAGATGAACTAGGCAGGTGGACCTTGTCCTCCTGGTCTTCCTGTTTGGTCTGGAACCATGACAGCTAGGTAGCTAAACTGCCCAGTCTTATGACAGAGGCTGATTCATGGCAGTGACTGTACCTATCAAAGTTGAGGGGTTTGGGGAAAGCTTAGTTCTTTTTCACATCCCCCATTATTTTATTATCAGCAAGTTGGGTTAAAACGTTTTTGACTTAAACGCTTAGAACTTTTGTGGCTTTCTTGTTTTCCTGGACTTGCTATCACAGATTGCTCAAGTTTATTGATTTCAAGCAACAGAAATATGTGCTGCTCATGGAGGCCAGTCCATCACTGGGCTTGAACGAAGATATCTTCAAGGCTATACTCCCCAGGGCCTCTCGGGGAGAACATACTCTGGCCTTTTCCTGCTTCTGAAGGAACATCCTGTGTTCCCTGGTGTGGGTCTCTTCTTCTTAATGAAAGCCTGCAATATTGTCTTCTGGCATTTTCATCTTTTGTCCTAAATTCTGTCAGCATACTTCATCTAATGTCACTGCTGATTACAGTTAGGACACTTCTGATCATGCAAGACGATTGTCCTCCCTCATGATCCTTAATTTGACTACGTGTGGAACATTCTTATTCTTGTCCAAGAACATTCACATGTTCCAGAGATTAGAATTTTGGGAAGCCATTATTCAGCCTGCTAGACTGGTTCATCAAACATTAGTATTCATGAATAATTTTTGGAATATGTAATCTAGGAGTGTTCTTGTAAATTATGTGAACAAATAATTTACACCCATTTTTTAAAAGAAGTTTGTTTTTATGAGGTACTAAATCTTAATGCCTTTCATGAGGTTATAAAATGGTGTTTTATAATGCTGTAAACTGCTTTGCATATAACTCAAGAAACTATCCTACATTCATTTACTTCTTGACGGTACAGTGATAGTATGTGGACAAGAATGGAATGTCTAAAATTTCTACTCATCTCATAGCTGTCGTGCCACATTTTGGCCACACAGCATGAGCCTGATGTGCACAGATTTCATTTGCTGAAAAGAGCTTACTCATTTGACTCTAAGATATGCGTTTGTGTAGCACTCTGGAGAAAAATCTTAATCTCATTTTTCTGTGCGTCATCAGAACTACCCAGGCATAAACAAAGGGTGGTGCTTAATAATTTGCTCTATAGTTCCTTTCCCAGATTCTTTCTTTGGGGTTGTGTGGACTAACAGCAAACAATTTCTCTTTCAATAAGGAAAAAGTCTGTAAGACCTAAAGCTTTCTAAGAAAAGTATTTCACTAACAGATTCCTTTAATGGGGACAGAATTATGTGGACTTGAGTCCAGTTATCTCCATAATTACTTTCTTGTTTCCAGCAGAGTCTCCACCTTCTCATATATAAGCCTAACCCTGTTGATTCTATTTGATTCCTGCTCTGTTCTCTCTGGTCAAGAAGAGGAATGAAAGGAACTGGTGAGAACTGAAAAATCTCAAGGTAGTTTGAATGATAATGTATGTGGCCAGACTGGTGGCCATTTAGTGAAAAAGTACCACACAAGGCTCAAGGCTCGAGAGAGACATTCACAGAAAGCAAACCCAAGTTCTGAGCACCAGCCAATAGCTTCAGACTTTCCAGAGTGGAGATAATGCCCAAAGAGGAGATAGGGGATGACATCATTATGGGGCAGCTATCACACTTCTGAAAATCTGCTGGGTGCTTTCCCTTTAGTGACTCCATACTGTGAATTCTCTTTCATGTGGAAAGAATTGAGGATGAGGGAACTTTAACTGATATTTCAAAGAAATTCGCTCAGTGAACAGCAATGCTTGGGTTTCATTCTCACTTGTTTGAATCCAAAATCCTTAGCCTTTTTGTCATTCTTCTCCCTGTCTACGTGCCCGAGTTTGCTGCTTCATCATAGAGTCAGGTGGAAGAGGCTGGAAAAGACTTCAAATGTCAAGTCATTCTCCTGTAGAGGAATATGGCTCAGCTGTGGAAATATGGGCTGGTGGGCATATACTGTAATACTAAGGATACTCAAGGAAAATACAGATTGACTCTGATCTTTTTCCTTTCCATGCTGAGTTCACAACAGAAAATAAGTGTTGAATGCTTTTCTCTTGATATGTAGCTACTTCCTTCCCATAGTATTATCGCCTATAATTGATTATTCTTTCAAATTCAGATTAGATTTTAACACTGTTAGTTACAACAGGGTTTGCTCTTCTGAGGAGCACAGCCTCAGAGTAGGTTAAAATTAAATGACTTTGGCGACTGCCAGAAGGTGAGCAGCTATTAATGAGTAGTCTGCAGATTTTTTTTTTTAAACTGAGAATGATTTTTCCATGCACTTCCCGAAAATTAGAAAAGCTTTTCTGATTTCATTTGCATGTGAAGACTTTCTATTATGACTTGTATTCAATTTAGCATACTAAAATGCAAAGTAAATCTGTTCATTTAATCTGCTGCCTGTGCCGGAATCTCTGCAGTGAGAGATATCCTACCTTCCCGTGTGCATGTGCTGGAGAGCAATTACGTGACTCTAGCGCTTATTCATATAAATCAACATCTATACAGAAAGCCTCTTCTATTCCTGAAATTCATATTTATATAAATAGAAAATTAATGGATTTTAAAGGGGGCCAATAGGTTTGAGATTCTGGTATTATCCTTAGAGGCTAGGCAGGATTGAAATATTTTAGGGTGTTGTGGAGTAGAGTGTTGATAAAGTATTTTCATGTTTGCTGAGGGCCTCCGTGCTGGCACATTCATAGTAATAAAGGAAGAAGCCAGGAATAGTTATAATGCACTTAATTAACTCTAAGCTTATTTAATGCCATGGTCCAGATGAACTCTAGATAGGGAGACATAATACATATAACTCATTAAGAAATAATTTGGACTTCTCTAATCAGTATTTGCATAGAGTTCAGATTCTTGTCCTGAAGGTATTAATTATTTTCTAATACTATTGTTGAAAAATGGATGGTATGAAAAAAATGGGAATTAAAATAAAGCTGGTTAGCATAATTCAATTTCACATGACATACTCATGCCAACTGTAACATAAGATTTCTTCATTTCAAGAAAATACTTTTTTAAAAAGAAGGTATTGATAAAAACAGTTGTATAAAATATTTCCTGGCTGAAAGCATTTTTAAAAAGTGTACAAAGTGAACCTCTTTGTTTCTGTTTATATACATTTGAAGGACACTTGTTGAGGCCTTTCTTGTTCCACAGCGAACAGGTTATTTTTGCTTTGATCATATTTTAGAACCCATTTTTCAAAAACATAGTGTGTATTACTTTGAGAAACTATGCAAAAAGTTAAAAGAATCTGATTCACTCTTGTATTTAATGAAATCTTACATGATACTCTTCTTGAATTTTATGATGAATTGCTAACAGGAACAAATCTAGAAATCAACATTGAAGCTATAGTAGCATTCTAACTAAAAGAAAACAAAACAAAAAATAGAAAAAAACATAACAAAACAAAACAAAACAAAACCCCAGAAACTTGAACTGAATGAGCTACTGGAAATTTTTCAATTCTAATTTGATGCACAGAGTTTTTAAAAACCATTTTTTTCTATCATGTATATATCAGATCTATTTGGTTTTAATCACTTCCATTGATATTTAAAAACAAATAAAAGAAAGATAAACATGCACATGAAAACAATCACAAAAGAGTAGAAGCGAGAAAACCAGCATTCACCTTTCACTTCTGTGTTCCGGACACGGTCCTCTCTGTACAGTCAGTTCACGGAGCTCTGAACGATGAAGATCACACTTTGACCCTGTTGCCGTTTGCTAGCATATCAGTGGCAGATGAAGCCAAGAGTGCTGTGTGCGGTGTCCTATTTCAAGTATCCAACTGCTATCCACGCTGCTGGGGCTTTTGAAGTTTCCGTGTGTTACTTTGTCTCTTGCTTCTTTTCCCAGATTATTTCTGTGACTGAAACAGAATAGACTAAGCTTAAAAGTAACAAATGATTTCTTTTGATTTCTCCCTGTTACTCAAAGCTTCCCCCAGTTATTTTGGAACCTCTGGTATACTCAACTTTCCTCCCTTCCTACTCCTATGTAACCCTGCAAAGAACCTGAGACAGCCCTGGTCTTGATAATTGTCACTGAAACTGAGTTATGTCCACATTATGTTGAACATGAGCTGCTCTACTTTGGTGAACTACGGTTCCTGCTGTGCAGAACAAGCTGCAGGTAGCCATTCCATGTAGGCCCAGTGCAGAGAGGAGCCCTGCCTTCCACCTTGGGTGAATGCTGAAATTCATGTTCTGCACACAGTAGCTCGAGTACACACTTCATGGTCTGAACTGTTCATAGAGATTTTTAGTAAAAACATATACTTTTTCTTGAGATCAGTTTTTATGGGATATAAACCTGAGGTCATGAGATTGGGGTGAAGGAATAAAGCACCTCTTCATAACTGTTTCCCTCTTCAACATTGACATCATTCTTAAGCTTAGAATGCTGCATACTCAAGAATGAAGTACTTTGGACATTAGGATCTCAGGAAAAAATTCCAGATAGGTTCAACCTGCAAATACTTTGAGAAATTTCATAAAATATGAATCTTTGAGTATAGTTAGTGGCAAAGATAGACTAGTCTCCTCCTTTCTCTCCTAACAGTGTATGTTATAATGCTGACTTACTGGACCACATGTAATAGTTTTTTTGTAGTTCTACTTAACTAATATAGTTTTCAGGAAATGGAGATAGATCATGGAGAAAACAGGGTTTGTGAGTGAGTAGTTATAAAGATTCCTCTTGTGTATGATTTTCAGAGATATTTTACTTTAGCTTAGCATGTTTCTGCCAGTTTTAGGAGGGGGAGAATCCATTCCCAATAGTGTGGATGGAACAGAGTTCTGTGGCTGAGAGTTAATGTTGCAAGGAGATAAAAGAAAATATCTTGATTGAATGCTAAATCAGAGGTACAAAGAACACGTCTAAGGTCAAAGCTTTGTGTATTTAGAGTCACAAAAATAGGAAGCAAAGAGTTAAGGTCCCTCATCTGGCTAATACGAGACTCTTAGGAAAGCAGGAAGGTTGTTGCCTGTAAAACTCAGATAAGCACCTAATCAATATGGCAAAGGATAGCTTATTAATAGTAACAGATAGGATTTTTGCAGGGCAGTGACATGTATGAGAATGCCAACAGTGATGAAGATGCGCCAATACATGTTGAGCACAGGGGTGGGTTTCCAATGAGGTCTCCTTGGCAAAAGTTGAGAGGAGGTTCTTTATCTAGAATGTTGGAGGTTGTTTTGGTTTATTTCCCTCAATACAAACTTGCCTGCTTATTGTACTACTGGAGCCCTTTAAAGATAATTTGTATTCATGTTCTGAAGAAAGACATCAAACTCAGGTTAAGCATATGCATTATCCACATCCAGAGATGAAATTTGGTCATGCATTAAGGAAAATATATTCAGCAACTAAGGATTTTATATGGAAGTGATCCTGGAATTGAAGTTGCCTTGTCATGTTTCATAAAGAAAAACATAGAACACATGATCCCTGTATTGTATGTGAAAATTTAAGCCACTTTTTTGAGGTAATAGCTTCTTGTCTATATCCACCCCTCCCAAAGAACCATTATGCCTAGTTTTTATAGTTTGTGGTAGTATTAGAAACCTCTCAAAGTTTACTTGGAGAAAAAATGAAAATATTCACTGTATATGAACTATTGTTCTAATATTATAAAAGTTGAAAAGATGAATATATTTTGTAAAATATTTTTGTGCTTCTTTCTAATTTTTGGAGACTGGAAGATTGTATTGTCCAAAATTACTAGAACCTTGTTGAGAGCATTTGTACATAAATTTGGGGAAACAATCATTTCATAATTAAAGTTTGATTATAGCTGTCAAAGGCCCAACATTGCCTTGCCTGAGAGCTGGCTACGGTATGTGGAAAAGTAAGTCCATTTTTCCTCCAGTTACAGCAGCATCCTCAGTGAGCTGTGATGCTGTGGCCCTCAAAAGCAGGATAGACTGAGCTGAAGACACCCTGGTTCTTTGGGAAGCCAGTGGTAATGCAAGAGAAAGATCTCCACTGGGGAGAGAGGAGCCCCTCACCAGCTCAGTCATCCCCCTAAGGCCTGGGAATGCTGTTCTTTCTACCCTCATCAGCATGAGATTTACACTTACATAAGATGAAACCTGCAATTCTGACCATGCTACAAGTCACCCAGACTCCTTTCCATTATTGTGTACACTCAGTACATATTGACTAGTATGCAGAGTCTTGATCTTTGCCCACTCTGAGGAACTGACCTCCTGGCCCCCGATTTGCTTTGAAATTATGCATATCTCATCTTTATTCTCATTGGTCCTTGTCATCCCTTTCTCTAGGCATTCAGAGAAAATTAGCCTCTGATAGAGTCTCATGATCCTAGGTTCTCTTGTGCAATGTAGTATGCCATATCAGGTGGGCAATATGTGTCACTTACCTCAAGCAAGGGATTGAGTTCTCCTTGAACCAGACCAAGCTCAATAATTGCTTTGGCTGATAGTATATGGCAAAAATGATTGTGTGTCTAGTTAGCAGTACAAGTCTAAACGTTTTTAAACCTCTGGAAGCATTACTCAGGAAAAAGTGGAAGAAACTCTTCTTTGAACATTTTTTCCATGATGTAAAAGTGGAAAATAACAGAAAGTCTAGATAGAAGTCTAAGACTTACAGAAGAACAGATACTGAGGTGGGGAAGGTATGTGAGAAAGATAACACTTTGTGTTTTGGCCTGAAGGATGTTTTCATGGATCTTCATTTAAAATATTTATTTAGACTTATATTAATGAAGTGAAAGTGTAATTTACCATAGGCTAGAGACATTGTTTTATAGTCATATTTTTCTGAGAAGGTGAAGAGTATTGGAGCTTACTGTCTTATGATGAAGACAAGGTAGAATTTATTAGTAAGAAGAAAGAGGAGGATCACAGAACATTAATTCTGAGGGCTAATATTTCTGATCCTGACTGAATTCCACAGGAAACTTGATTTACGAATTCTGACTAGCACCAAGACATGCATCTCCTCCAGGATTTCCCATTACTGGAGTGCTTCCAGATATACTGAAACAAATGCAGTTGGATCTCCACTTGACGTGAGAGTTCACTGAAAGTATATAAGATGACATGAAAACTACAAGAATCTACCTCAACAACCAAATCTCTGGACTGCAGGAGTCCTATGTGTCCCCAGGAAATTTTGGCTGGACCATTGGAGGTAAGTGTCTATTGTTCTCTTTTCTAGTCACTCAGTCATTCCGTTTGTTTTTCTTTTTATTTGTGTCCACTAGATGCTTTCTGGTTCTACCTCTTGGCTTCTACTTATTCATAATGTGATGTTCTCATAGTTTTTATTTTTTGATGTATTTTGGAGAGTCACATTTTTCTGCTTTCTGCCTCTTGTCTAGTTGACATGGATTGTCACTATCAATTTTTTTATTTAAATCTTTATTGTACATTATACATACACATCACAATCACACTCAACATTGAGAATTCATGAATATGACCTTGAAAATACAGAGTCCTCAAGCCTGTACATCATTAAGTGTGATGGCTGACTTTAAGTCATTGTGTGGAGCCAGAGATAGTGGGACTGGAAGAAGCTGTGCTTTGAAATTCATTGTGAATTATTCTCAGGTATAATCTGACTGCAGATAGCTAGGTTAGTTAGAAAATGTTATAAGGCAGTTGAACAGGAATGAGTCCTCAGCATAGAAAACAGTTGAGGCACATTCACTTAGGGTTAACATCAAAGAGAGAAAATATTAAACCCATATACTACCCCTAAGGATAAGTAAGTAACTGATTTTCTAAATAGACATCAGTCACCTTACTTGGGGACCAAAAGATCATCAGCCCACTCATTTCCTTCCCATAAATCCCTTGTTCCTCCTATGCTACATAATTTCTTTTGCCATTTGAGCCTCATTCGATCAATATTACCTGGGTGACTGTATGGTAATCTTATTGGTCGATCATGGTTTTATTCCACCTCATCGCCATCTTGTGAGTTTCTATTGGCTCTTACTGGTTGACTATAGTTTTGTTCCACATTGTACCCAACTAACCTCCTGGCTTTGCTCAATAAAAGACTTCTGAGAAGAAGAATGAGCAGGTAACTCACTTTCTGGAGCCCTTTCTGTCTCTTAGATAAAAGCTGGCCTTTTCTCAATAAATTATTTCTACTTTTAACCTCCATTGCTTCTAGAACTTATTCTTTGATTTTAGAGAGTAGAAACTTGCATTTCAGGTATCTAGCAGGTCGGGAGTTATAATATTCCTGTTACTTGGATTATTTTGTTTATTTGGATTCATGATGCCCTGTATCAATCTGATTTTAATAATTATAGAATATGTGGCAGTCGGAAGACAGGAAGAAAAAGGAATCTTGCAAGATGTAACATCTTGATGACCTGGATCTCCCTTGGTTGCCCTTTCACAGAGGGCCGGATTGATATGTAAATATGTACCCCTGAAATGCTCATTCACAGCTTGTTGATGTCAATAAAATTTAAAATAGTATATCACATCCACTGAGATTTATTGACATATCTTGACTTCTTTGGGGTGTATTTCCTTATTATTGTTGCTATAATTGAAATATCCAAAGGTGCATTTTTTGGTGAGAGATACAATATTTTGAAGACTGGTCAGAATTTTTTGAAGCAAGAATATTCTTGTTTCATTGCTATGCCAGTTTCTTGCAAATCGGAAGATTGTAAAAATTAGGCCATGGTAGAACAGAGTTGACATTCTCTGTCTCTTTCTGTTTCTCTCTCCCTTTCTCCCTCTCCCTCGTCCTCCCTTTGGTTCATCGGGTATAAGAAAATGAAAGACAGTGTCAACACTTTCACGTTGTTATTATTGACAAACTCAGTGCCACCTGGAAAGCTGACTCCAACAGTTTCTCTGTTAGACTGGCCAACCAAGTCATACATACACTGGGGGAGATCTCAGGGGAAAAAATTACTGATTAAAGAGGAATGTGTGTCATCCTATCTGGGATATTTCTTAAAGATCTTTGAGAAGGATCCAAGCTCAGTCTATTTTCTTCAGCCTGTTTTATTTAATACCAGGAGACTATATGACATGTCTGCTGAGGACGCGTGCAATGTTTCCTTTGCACCTGGAAACTCTTCCTACCACCTGTTTCTGTGCTCAGACATCCAATCTGTTACCTGCTAGAATCTAGGGCTTAAGAGATGAATAAAGAGTCATCTAAATGAGATGAAGATAGTCAAAAACAAGTGAGACCAGATGTAGGGCAATAAGAGTATTTCTCACTCCAGCTGTTGAGATAAAAGCCTACATAGAATGCAATGGGGACAGGAAAGGCAGAGTGAGGGAAGAAGGAGTTTTGGATGCTAGATGATGGTTCTTCCATGGAGGCCTGACAGACACATGAATGAAAAGGTACTAAATTTTATTCACCCAGGTGTTTAAATTACTTACTCCCAACTACCTCCGTCAGAAGTCCTAGAACCTAACAGTACTATAGCTCTACAAGGCTCAGAATTTAGGAAAAAAAATTGTGCTAAGAGAGTTCAGTTCACTTGCCAAAGTTTATATAAGAAGTGAGTAATGTAGCCAGGGTTAAAGTTCAAGTTCTTCTCATTAGTCCATTCTCTCCCCTCTCTGAGGGCACTGCCTGGTTGTATTTGTATTTGTGTATATAAATGAAACATTCAGATCATGTAAAATACCTGAGTCGGGTCAGCCTTATGGAAATAAGAATTGGTTTCTCCAAGTAATTCTTACTACACATTGCAAGAAACTGAGTGTGGAGGAGAATTGCAAAGGGATAAATCTTAAAAAAAAACTCACAGCATGCATCTTAGTGACAATGGAATGTCATTGAAAGGTGTTCCTTCTACAATATCAAATAATAATATTAATTTTAGAAAGCCTATTCATCATGAGGATAGACAAGAAAAGAAAGTAAATTATCTCAGTTTTTAAGTATAAAACTGAAGTATGACCCGAAATGGCAACTAAGCATAGCGAAGAGAAGATAAAGAAAATAATTAGATAAGAGGTAGCAGTCACAGGACGTGATAAAAATTTGAAAATGTAGGGATAAAGTAAGATGAAGTGGTTCACTTTTCTAGCTTGGTTGACCTGGAACGTGGTGGGATCAGTTACATAACAGATAAAAAATATAAGAGGAAAAATATAGCAGTACTAGTGCTGTGGAGCAGAATGATGAGATGTATGAATAACATAACTCAGGAAATCAGAGAAATGTTAGGCAGCTGAAGAATCGGGCAGGAGGGATAGAGGGGTGGACCACAGGATGTGACTGAGATCGACAACTCTGTCCGTTAGTGCCCTGGGGTTTGTTTTTGTCCTCCCAGGAAGACCTTAACTCAATAGATGTTCAAGTCCCTTGGAAAAATGATGCAATGTTTGCATGTAATTATACACATCTTATTTTCTTTAAGTTGTTGTGAGTTCCTTTTATTTTCTGACACAATATAAGCATTTAAAAATGTATTATTTTGCAGAATTTCATAAGAAATAAAGACAGGAATATATACTCCTCACTCTTTTGTTTTGAACATTTTGGTCCACAGTTGATTGACGGGATCCATGAAGGCAGAAACCAAGGAGTGCCAAGTATATACCTACACGCATACACACACACACACACACACACACACACACACACACACACACACACATACACACAGTGTTTACGTAGGTGACATATGTTCTAATTAGATCATGAGAATACTCCAGAGACCTGCAAAGCTGTTTACCTTAGAATGGCTTTCAATGCTATATAAGATTATGTATCATAGAATACTCAGATACTTGGAAAAGCTCTCTCTATGCTGGAGAATCATTCACCACCAGAGAAGGTGGAGAGTACACTCACTACATTCATGAAACCAATTCTTTATCCCCCTCAACAATCCATCTCTCTGCTACTTTCTTTTACAGCTATTCACATTAAAAACAAAGTTAATTTCTCTGCCACTGGATTTTAGGCTCAGTCTTGTTACTTTATTCGGTCAGTGGGAAGTTGGCAAGCATGATACATGAAAAGGCTTAAAATATCAGTTATAGAGACAATAAAACATACCAGAGAAAATATCTATTAGTGATGTTTTGGTAAAGCAAAAGGATGAAATACATGAACAAAATATTGACATGAGAAGTCTTTGGACAGCTGAAGTTGAGTTCAAATTGAATGGCAAGTTTATTTTTCTATGTTTTCTGCAAGACCACAGCCAAGATAGTTTGTGGGTGAGAGTTGCATGAAGTGGAGCTGAGTTGCTCTCACTAGCAGCAACACATCAGTCCAGATGTACCAGCTCCAGGATGGCAGCCAGCAGAGTGCTGGATATGCAGATGAGCTGATGTGAAGCAAAAAGATTTATGTGGCTGAGATCAGCCTAAATCATCAACTTGTGGGCTGGGGAGCTAAATAAATGTTCACCAGTGTGGGCCACTGGAGCATCTTTCTGTTTCAAAGACTAGTTCCAGCAATTGATGACTGATGTGTGTAAGGCAAAGATAAAACCACTCCACTCACACATGTGGTGAGAACCCACGTGTCCTGTCAATGACCTCAGCTCACCACTCTTCCTTCCAACTAGACATGGTCATAATCAAGAATTCTCACTGAGGAAAGAGCATCACTGCATGCTAATGCTTTAGAATACATCACATAGTGAATGTGTTTAATATGAACCACCAAGTAATTTGGTTTAAAAACAGTACAAAAACTGTGGTGGAAAAGTAGAGTGATAGTACCACATTGAAAGCTAAGGGTGATTGTGGCTTGAATGGCTTTGGAGGAGCAGTCTGAAATGACCTACGGTGCTTGCAGAGTTTGACCCTAAGCCTTTTCATACACTTTGATTTTGTTCTTTCTAAATAAAAGCACAACACTTTGGAAATCAGAGAGCATACGTTGTACCTATGGTGAGACATATTTCTAGGAATACAGAAAATTCACAGGCAAAATTCATGGATGAGAGAGGTGGGCATTTCAGGACAGCAAGAAAAGTGACAGAAGACTACATTGAAGGAGAAGAACAAAGAGGGAAAGGTACCTGCATGTAGGTTGGTAGTTATTTACATAGAATGACTATGTATTTCATATTAGATACAAAAATATATAAATAAGTACATTTATTATATATTAATGATATCTATATATGGATAGAAAACAATATTTTATAATGTAGAGTATGATTTTCTATTTTATAAATGTAGTATGGTGAAATTTAGCTAATTAATAAATATATTGTCTCACATATTCATCAATTTTTAGTGATAGCACACAATATCTGATCTCTTTATATTTCTTAATATGCTGTGTTTTCATTAATTATAGTCACATTGCTGTACAACAGTCTACTAAGATTTATTTCTTTTACCAGTAATCATATCACCTCTGACCAGAGTTTCCTCCTTGCATCTCCGCAGTAACTACCCAACCTCAGCCTCAGGTGGCCACCACTATTCTCTGTACTTTGATTAATCTAAGGTTTTAGATTAGATATATAGATCATATCATTTGACATTATCTTGGTATGATTTATTTCACTTAGGATATGTCTCAGTTATTTTTTTGATGTTGATACAAAATACTAGATACCCACAAGTTAGAGAAAAAGGTTAATTCATTCAAGTTTGTAGAGGTTTTAGTCTGTAGTTGATTTTCTCTGAGGTATGGTGGCATAGCACAGGGCCATCACAGATGAGAAATAGTTCATAGCACAGTACACAGAACATAGTGAGTAGCAGAAGCAAAAGCCCCAGCAGTGGTATAAGTGATGCTTGAGGGGCAATCCTGGCCATAACTTGAAGACCAAAGTACTGATACAAATGTGGACAGTAAACTGCAAGTTCATGAAAATTCAACTTGGAATAAGGGTTCTATTGAAAAGTGACTTAGATGCTACACATATTTTATTCTAGTGAAAAATTGCCTGTGTTTTGTTCATATCCTAAAGGAGGTTAAATTTAAAGATGGAAAACTAATATTGAAGAGAGAATTTCATATCAGGTCAGTATCCATGCTAGTGCATGGATACCTCTGGCTATTCCTTGCCAGATACATAGTGAAAATCAGGAGCAAAATCAGAGCTGATTTGTAACTTGTGTAGAAAGGAGGCATATGCAAATTTGAGGCCAAGGAGATTTTGTTTGCCGAAAAGATTAGCATCATAAAAAAGAAGCCATGTTTTGCATTAGTGCGATAAGAAAAAATCATTTCATCTCAGGAATTGGCCCAAAGCCACCGAGAACAGGCTCAATGGGAAGCCCGTTTGAAAGGCTGCTTTGAGAAGGGTGCCACAGACCTTTCTGCTAACTCAGAGCTGCTCCAGGAAGAACTTCCCCACATTCAGACAGCCAAGCACTCAGATACTGCTGTGGTTCTATTCCAAGAAGGAACATGTACTATTCAAATTGGCAGCCGATTTTTAATGTGATCTACACTATGCTAATAGTGTAGACAGGTAGAATGCAAAATGTTTAGGTCACTGAGACTCTCACCCAAATCTCAGAGGAAGGCTTGAAAGCCCAGGCAGTGAAGCATAAGAGGTCGTTGTCCCCGTCAGGATCCCAAGAAAGGGCAAGGCATAAAGCTGTACAAGTGAAGTCAAAGCTGCCATAGAGATTCCTAAGATGGAGATGCCAGGAACATAGAACACCTGTGAAGGAAAACCACAGGCATGGAATGTAGCCAGAATAAAAGAGAGGCCATTAGGACTGCACCATCAGACAACAGGGACAGAACTGAACTGAACATTTTGTCCCTGGCTTCTCTTCTCTTTCAGAACTTCCTGGATTGAATGGTCTTTCTCTGACATGACCTCCACCATGCTGTTTCTCCCTTGGATACAGTTAATAGTGGAGTTTACCATCTGAAGCAATTGGCCAAACAAACTCCTCCTGCTTAAATTATGAACATTGAGCACTTTATCTCTGTGATGTGAGAAAAATTAATACCCATAGAACTTAAGTTTTTTAAAGGGAAAAAGTTTGATAAGCAAGGATGTTAAGGAGGGAGAGTATACTTATGGTTGAAAATCAGGTCTTTTGAATCCCAAATATTTACTAATTGTGTGGTTATATAAGTATGTTCGGGAAAGATGAGTTGCAGTGACAGATGTGTGTTCACATTGTTCTTACTGGAATAACATTGACAGAGATGTGATAACTTGGTATAATATTGGTAAATCACAGGGATTGTTTGGGAACATACTGGGAAAATGAGAACATACAGCTATTCTAGGGATTGGAAATCAAGCTGCAGCAGGAGCCTCAAAGCCCTGGTAAACCTCAGGGTTGTTATTAATATGTAATTGTGACTTTCTTTCGAAGATGCCACATTTGCCCATGTATAGAAATTGGTTTTTGCTGAAGTTTGTACATTTCTCTCTCTCTTTTCCTAAGTAGGATATGAAGTAGTCCATTTCTAGCAGAATGAATTTTTGTTCTTTTAGTATAAGACCATGCCACAGAGTTGTTCTTGATACTACTAATAAAGAGGCTACTTTATTAGTTATACAATTTCCTCAAATTTTTGTGAAGTCATTAAATTTTGGGTAATCAATGACCTCAAACTATTCCCAATATTTTTCAAAATCTATGTTTTTATTTGTTTGTTTTATGAGACAGGCTTTAGTTGTGTTCAGGATACCTTACAAGCACAAAGTTCTGAGTTCAATCCTTAGTACTGCAAAAAATAAAAATAAAAAGATAACGGAATGTAAAAATTAATCATATATAAATATGGAAAATTAAAAATAATTGTTTAGCAAATGATTGTGATTTCTTCACTATATTAGGTTGCAAAAGGGAGGAAATAACATGTTTTTAAAGCAAAACTTATTTTAAACATGTTTTTTAAAAGTATTCAGAAATACATTTCTTTAACTGATAAATTATAGAAATTGCTAAATTCTTTTGATGGTTTATATAAGAATTAGTCTGCAGACAATTTGTTGCTTTACATTTTAAGACAAAATTGGAGACTGAAAGGTCTCCATCCCAAGTACTGTTCAGATAGTCCCCAAATGCTGGTTGAGAATATGAGCATTCTTCCATCACTAGCACAGCTATGATACCAAAACTCTGATGAGACTCTCAATGCATCCATGAAAATCACTGTGAGAAAGGCATTTTTCCCTGTCATTTAATTCAAGTTGATGAAATGAGCTTTACATCTGTGGTGTGGCCTTTTCAGAGACACGGCGCCTGCTTATTTTGCCTTTGTGTTGTGTTCTGCAAAAAATAAAGTATGAGCTAATTTTTGAGTAGCATTTTAGCAGACACTGGATAAAAGTGACTTTCTAAGTTTCTAAGTTCTTTCTTATTAACAAATGTCAGGAATTGAGATAAGAAGGGAGCTGAGGTTGGAATTTGCCTCCCATAGGAACACATCTCTGAGCTCTTTCAGGTTTAGGGAACTTTTAATATTTTAATGAAGGCTTTTTATGTGCTTGTGCTACTTAATATTCCAAATTAAGGTCTATTCTCCTCCTGATATGCACATGTAACTCCATTATGCACCATCAAGAGAAGGGTGGTAGGAAAACCTCTATCTGTGGGGAACAGCACATGCTTTAAGCCTAGAAGGTCAACAATCACCCTTTGACTAAGCAGGGCTACTTAATGAGAACTTCAGTGCTTCAGTAAGTGTTTCACATTTTAGTCAAAGCACTAGAGTTGGATAATGATAAGGTTCAATATGCTCTCAGTCAAAATAATTTCATAGTTATTGTAATGTCTTTCTCTCCTTCCCAAAGAGCAACATGTGCTATCTGTCCTGTAAAAGTGAGCTCAGGGTAGTCAGAAAAGCACAGCTTCGAGCTTCAGTAGTTCATATAACTTGGTTAACGACTCTATTCTGTCCATTTCGACCTTAATGATCTGCAAGCATTGGTTTTCTTTACTCGGAAGAAGATTTAAAAAGCTGTAAAGAAATTTTTCAGCTGCCTGTCTAATACTTGATTAAATGAACAAATGAGTAGGGACATAGAATATTTGTCCAAGAAAGGAAAAGAAAATGACAATATATTGCTCTTTGTAATAATGGACCAAAGATTCTGTGGGAACACAATATTGCTTGAGGAAGTCTGACCCTTCTGAAACTCCCTAGACTGTTTTTCTTTTATTTTCCTCCCAAAGTAATGCATTAGAAAGATTTCCAGCTCAAGTGTTAACCTGCCGAATTTTGTCAGTATAGTCCTAAAAGTATTGCTTCTCTGAATTACTGAGGAGAAGGAAAGTATCTGATCTTTGACCTGAAACATACTTTATTTTTAAGAATAATTAAAGAGGGACCAGAGATTAAGCTCAGTGGTTTTGGTACCTGTCTTGCAAGGACAAGGGCCAAGGTTCATCCCTGGTAACCACATACAACAATGGTGGGCATGGAATCTTACGCCCACCAGCAGTCAAAAACCACATACCACGGTGCCAGGCATGGTGGCTCATGCCTATAATTCCAGCTCTCAGAAGGCAGAGGCAGGAAGATTGCTGTGAGTTCAAGGCTGAGCTCAGGTCCAGCCTGAACTATGTAAGCAAGACCCTGTCTTAAAAAAAAAAAAAAAAAAGACAAATTAAGAAGGAGTTACAGATGGATACTTCTACCATATGACATGATGAATGATCAGTTGATATCATCCCTAGATTGGAGTAAATCTTGGGGGAAACTGATGGAGATAATAATCTCATAACTCCTGTGAAAGATTCAAAATTAAATATTTCCAATGTATCTCTTCACAAGATGGCTGGAGGGTCAAAGGTTATAGTTGGTCATCATCCATAATTATCATATTGCACACTCTATCCCAGTACTTTATAAATTAAAACCTGCTGTAGCTGTTATTTTAGGGATCCAAAGAATCAGCTAATACTTTGATATGTGACCCAGTTATTTGTTGTTACTGGGCAAATGACCACAGAATTTACAATGATAAGGTTGCAGCCATTCTTGTATGTACGTGGAATGACTCGCTGGAGGTGGTTTAAAAGGCTGAAGGCTGCAAAAGTTTGGATTGACGGATACTCTTGTGATATGGTTTCTTTGCTCAGAGCCTGAGCACCTAAAAGAGGCAAAAGAAGGCACTTAGCAGGAAGGCCAAGTCGGGGATCAATATGAATCCGTTCTAGGTGGAGGCTTTATTGTTCCTCAGAGTTCTAAAGCAAGTGCACTAGCAAAGACAGTGGGTGCTGTGTGGATATTTCCTGACCCATCACAACCCTGGCCATTTTAAAAGGGAGGAGCCAGGGGTCCTTCTCGATGACATCCAAGCCAAATTATAGGTATATTTTCAAAGTGTGTCATAGTGGAATGGATAGGAGAAATTAAGCTATGAAATAATAGTTCAAGCCGTGATAAGCAGTAACAGTAATAATACATTTTCATCATTGGCACCTCTAGTGGTTAGGCAATATTTTTCATTTAAGAAAAGTATGTGATATGGAAAATTAAAAATAGTAAAAACCATGAAATCTTTGTCTTAAAAGTTTATATGATTTAGTTAATGTTTTTGCTCAAAGCTTATGCATGAAGCTATGATCTAATATCTTTTTGAGAATTAGAGAAAGTAAAGACAAGAGAATAAAAAGGGAAAAGAAGAAAATTTAGTTTGAATTTTTTTAAAAAGATCACTATCAATATTGTGTTTCAAGATTTTATACCATGATAAGTGAAAATCAAGTACAAAGACTTGCTTATTGAGTCTAAAACTTTCTTTTTGCCTCACCTTTCTGTTGCTGTTCTACTACCAACATTTAAGATTATAAATCTTACAGGGCAGCAAAATAAATTGGCATAGCTTTTGAAAGAGAATGAATGATGAATGGGACAAAGGAATCGATTTAATTAGTCAGAATGAATCCTTCAACCTAGTCAAGACTTCTTTTATTATTTGCTTGAGTGAGCTTGGTTACTCCATTGGCCATCTGCTGAAGTAGGCAGATTTTCTAAAGTAGGAGTTTTGGAACTGTATCAAGGGTTGTTTAAATGGTCAGGAAAATACCTGAATAAAAATTGACATGCTAAATTTTTATGGCTTTTATTAGCAAGACCAAAGCCCCTGAAAATGAAATGGGTTAAGTGTTCTATGAGGGAGAGTTAGAGTAGGAAGCTGTGGCCAGTCATCTTTAGTTAGGATGTTGAAAGAAGTGAAATATGAGGTGCACTGAGGAGAGCATGATATAGAGCACAGAGAGAGAGGGAGAGAGAGAGGAGAAGGAGAGATAGAGATGGAAAGGCACATAGAAGTGAAATAAATGTGAAGGGAACAAACATGAACATCTATCTTGTTCCACAGAAAGGAAGACTAAACAAATATTTGGCTTCTCAATGGATTCCATTTTCCTTGTTTTAGTTATTTATAAATGTGGAACAAAAAAGTATTTGTAATACTTATTTCAGTGAAATAATATGTACTAAAAGTAATTTAACTTTGCAAAACATTAACTTTGCCTCAGTTTGTGTTATTTGTACCAAAACAGCACTAACATGTATGTCCTAGGTTCACAGTAAGATAATGAACACGATGGTTAACAAAGATGATTGTCTAAGAGAGACCCCAACTGAGAAGAGATATAGGACACATGATTATGTGTCGTGTGTGACAGCTTAAACTGGGAAGACTCACTCATTCAGTACTAAGCTAGAAACTTGAGAGTAGCTTTAATCAAACACATTCCAATGCCTGTTATTCTAGATAATACATGAAGATGAAGAGAGATGGAAAATACACATTAGTAAATACAGAAGCACACAGCATGGCCTTAAATAACAGAGATAAAAATAAAAGAGATTAGGGGATCAAGAAGAAAAGCATAGGAAAGTTGTAATTTTAAATAGGTCAGAGAGCCCTCCAGGAAAAAGTAGTACATCCAGTGCAATGTACTAATAGAGGAGAGGAAGCTAGTCATGATGATATCTTAAAGAAAAATATTCCAGGTAGAAAAACTAATCTCTGGGAAGATGTCTGTGTGAGTGCCCTTGGTACATGTGAGGAATACCAAAAAGACAAGTGAAACTAGATTAGAATGAATCAAAACCAAAGGGGTAACATATGATGTTGGAGAAGTAGGGGGAATGACAGACCCTGCACATCTTTGGAGGATATTGTCTTCATGTATGACAAAAGATAAAAATAGTGATCTTGGAGAGCTGTGTGGAGGACATTCCAAAATCCCAGACATGAAGATAGTGGTAGTTAAGTCCAAGTGATAGTAATAGTATTAAGGAGAAATAATTTTATTTGGTTAAACTTGGAAAGTAAAGCCAAAATAATTCATTGATAGAACAGACAGTCTTTGTGTGAGAAAATCACGTTTCTCACACAAGCTTTGGGGCTTATAAGGATGACTCACTCCTGTGATGAGAAAGAACAATTTTAGAGAAGGTAATGACTCTAGATATATTCCATTGGAAAAAATGTATTTACTATTATGAAAGAGATATCTTTGTAGCCAGTAGAAGATAGGTCTGAAATACTGACGAAAGACTGGATAGAATAAGTCATTTTATCATTCATGGGAAAATATATGTAAGGCTTCAAAGATTGGTGAGTTCACAAAATAAATAAATGTAGACAAAGAAAAAGTGATCAGGGTTCAAAACCCAGAATATCCAACAATAGTTGGCTGATTTGAGAAATGCTGCATATCAAATTGCAGAGAGCTTGCTATAAAATATATTTTGAATGGAGAAAGCATCATAGCTGAAATAAAATTGTAATTGAGTTCTAAGAGTGAGAAGGATTTTGAATGTGTAAATTTGGGGAGAAGAAAATTACATTATAGATAAAAGGAATAGAATAAGCAATGGATGAATAAGTATTAGCAAGTATTTTCCTTTGGCTAGATAATAGTGCATATCAGGGCTTAGCAGTAGGTGACATAGATAATATGGATTCTATGCTGTGGCCAGTGGAAGAATATGGGAATTGACCTGGTGAGAGAAATTGCTTTAAGGATATTAGTCTGACAGCACAGTGTGGGTTAGATTAAAACAGGGTGAATTTTGTCTTAGAGAAATGGGTCAGAGAATAAGTAAAATTATATCCAAAAGTGTAAAAATTATTAAGAAAAGCAGCCTCAAAAATTAATATTGGAGCCATTTCTTATCTCATTCTGCACAATTACAGATAGTGGTCTACTTTGCCTGGTTTACAAAGAAATGCAATCATTAATTGATATTCTCTGAATCCAGGGTAGCAATCCTAACAATAGACAGAGGGTTAGACAGACATACAGATAGATATGTTGTCTCTCTCCTCTCTTCTCTCTTGACTCTACAGAGGAAAAAAAATGAGAGAGAGTAGTTTCTGTAGTCACTCATGTTTCCCCCTTCAATGGTTAATTGAATATAATGACTTAGCCACTGCATGCCCTGGTATCTGGTCAACTTCATTCTTGGTGTTGTGCAGGCTGTTTTTTTTCATGAGCCTGTTGTATTGCACATATCCTGGAAGACATTGTGCTCATTTATGTGGGTGGGACACAACCAATCAGTGAAAGACTTCCGCAGAGCCACAAGACTGATCAGGAAAGAACGGGCCATTTCTGCCTGATTCCCTTTGAGCTGGGACAGAAGCTCTTATAGTGTTGGGATATGAATTACACCTGAGTCTCCAATTTGTCAACAGATTTGGGGACTTTTTAGCTTCTATGATTGTGTAAGTCAAATTGTTTTAAGAAATTCTCTCTATATATCTCTATGTCTATCTATTATCAAAAAAATTTACAGTAGAAGACATATTGGCATTAATTCCCCTAAAATACTCTGGAAATTCTCTTTCCTGACTGTCTGTAGTTCACTGTTGTGGCTGCTTAATCCTGAATCAATGCAAAAATATTTATCTTTTATGATCACTTTTACTTTGCAGAAGTCGGAGGTCATCTAGCCGTTGCTGCAATGAGTAAAGCCGGGGATGACACACTGCGGGGCTTCTTTGCACCTGTCTCTCCAGTGGATGGCACCAGCCAGCAGAACTCACTGTATTTTGATCATACTGTGTAAGAGCTCTAGGATAGGAACTTAAACATCATAGAAGAGAAGGAGTGAAAATGATGCGACTGAGTTAATTACTAAATCATTGTTAAGCTTCAGCAGAACAATTTAAATTCTTTGGCAGGAACTGTGAAGAGAAACTATAAAGAAAGAAAACATTGAGAGATTAATCTTAAAAATTGACTGCAAATTATGCTAGAGATATGTACAACAAAGGCACTCCTGTTAAATTGCACTAATTCTTTTTTAGGAGAATTACTAACTTTTGATTCGAATCTGTATTAAAGTGTCTGGAATATTACAGGCCTTTTCGACTTTTTGATCTATAAATTCTTTTGTCTCAAGGAAGCCTGTTTCTCTGAGTCTTAGTCAATTTTCCCTCTCCTCAGTCAATTTACAGGATAGCCCAGCAGAGTCCATTTGAATAGACACAATGAATGGGAGTTAATTAAGGAAAGTATTGATGAAAACATGATTTGTTTCTGAAGCTTATCAACCAAAATGGATATTAATCCAAGGTCTTGCAGGATAGCCTACTCAACACATCTCTTTCCTGACATGCCTAATCATGCTCCTTTTAGGGGTATTGTTCACAAGACTTTATTTGATTCAGTAAATGTGACTGCTCTGATGGTATTATTTATAAACCTTTTTAATGTGAGAAAATATGTTCATATTTAAGCAAGGCTCTACACTTGTAAGGAGTTACTGTGACATAAGAGTGTGAGGCCAGCACAGGGCATCCTGCCATGTATCTGTACACCCAGAGAAGCAGATATTCTAGTTCACATTTTAATTATTCAAAATTTGGTATTTTTCTTTCACTCACCAAAGCATGTGCAAGACCATACTTATTGTTTAAACTTACTTTTTAATGATTATTATACTCCCTTGACCTCTACAAGAAGTTTCTTCATGTTAATAAAAATATGTGGAAGATATATATATATATATATATATATATATATATATATATATATAGCTATAACCCCTGGTGAAAACAGAGACTGTCACATAGTCTTCCCACTGCAGTGAATAATGTTACGTACCCAAGTGACAGATTCACCACAAAACTTGGGCAGTCTCAAAAGGCAGTGCTGCCCTGTGGGTGACATGTTCTGTGTTGTTATTGTTTTTTTTTTTTTTTTGAAAGATTTATTTTTGTAGTACAGGTTTGCAGTACATGAAATTTACATTCATCTTAGACAGTAGGTAAATGTACATAGTATATTTCTTGCTTTTGTCTTTGTTATAAGTCAATAAGATTTCTTGCATGATTTCTGTCAAGAAAAATAATCTCATCAAAACTTGACATTACAAGAATTTGAAGTGTTGTTATATTTTGATTATTATAGTAAATGAATGACAGAAATAATAGATGTTGTCAGGATTGTTATTTCTTTGCTTCTGAGACTGAGAAGTTCTCTCTATAATTGGGTTATTTTAGCTAAGCTATTTGCATATAATGCTTTGTACAAGTGTCTTCCAGAAATAAATTCAAGAAATTCTTGATTCATTATTAAAACAAAAGTTTTGCAAAAGATAGAAATTTGATGTGAATTCTTATGAATTTCCTTAGTTTTATACTCAATAAAATAAAGTGGGATAAATTAATGAATACATAGGCTTTATCTTTATCTTTCAAAAAATCCAGTGATAGTGACTGGATTTATGAGAAATTATGCTAATGAAAATAGCTTTAAAAGTTACAGTTTGGACTGATATACCTGCCTGTGTTAGTTAGATAACATTCCTAGAGAATATCTGAGACAAGTAGCTTATAAAGAGAAAACATCACAGCTTTGGAGATTTCAGCCTATGATTGGCAGGCACTGTAGCTTTTGCACCCCATTGGATGTGGCATATCCCAGCGGCCATGCATGACATGGACACTCACCTCAGGACTTGGACAGCAGTGACCAAAGATGAGGGTCCCACAGTTGCATTCCAGAGCACACCTTTAATGACCAGGAGATCCAACACTGGGTCCCATCTGACATTTCTCAATAGCACCATTCTGAGGAGCAACCCTTTATCCCATGGGTTTTGGAAGCCATTCCAGACCCACACTGTACCAGGGTGCTGTCACCCTTGAAGTCACTATCCTGATCCAGATCTGAATACCGAACTTCTAGAAGACAGGATCTCTTACACCATTATTGAAATAATATAACCTATATTTTACATGGAAGACTTTCTCTTGGGCACACAGATCAACCAGAGAGAGGCATAATTGTCTAATATTTAACAAACCAATTAAAATATCAGTGCTGTAAAGTGTACAGGTCAAGCACAAACATGGGATATAAAAAAAGGCCAACACTTGAGGACATCCTCGTAAGTGAAATAAAGAGGCCACATATGTGTATATATCTTATCTTTTCTCTGGTATGAGAAAATGATGTTGTAAGTGAGTTGTAGTATGGATAGCTGATATTGTAAAATAGAAAATATTTAAAAGGAAAGAGGGTGTAGGAGTAAAAAATGAAGGGGAAAAGAATATGATAGTAATAAAGAAAAAAAAGAAACAAAAATTATGTATATGGGGCTAGGGGTTGCAGGGTGGGCAGAAAGGGGAAAAAGTGAGAATCAAGTAATGTCATATTCTGGTACAAACTCTCAATGTTGAATGCTATGATAATGTGTATTCATAATGTACCAATAAAGATTTAAATTTTAAAAATAAATAAATAAAAATGGCCAACACTCACCTAGAAGTATTGGTCAGATAGTTTTCAACTGGAAAAGTTCTATGGAATAGATACATGGGAAAAAGCCACAATATAATTTATCAATCGATACACAGAAAACCTGTTGTACTTAAAATATTTTTGAAAGTTTGGTACACCCAGGAAATTATAAATTCATACTTTGCAAAAAAATTACATTTTTATTCTTCTGGGTTGTACATATTCACCTTTTCTTTTAACCTAATAATATTGGAATTTACATTTTTAATGTATTTTTGCAACTTGAAAGTACATTTTAAAGATTTTTCTGTATTTATTTAAGAAATATATGTCATTGATTTTTCACTAATTGATGTATTACAGTGTATATTTAATACCTTTTTACTTTTGTTTCCATGAGTATGATTGAATCTGAGAAGTGATATTTTCTTTGTTTCAATGAATTCTGGGACTGCTTTATATGAGTAATCGGTCACTAAGAGTTATCTGATTCTGAGTTTGTTGTATAGAAAACTGAAACAATAGGATTATTGAATTGAATGTTTAAAATATTTTGCTCCACTTGTGGCTTCAGGGTCTGGACTTTAATTTGCTAAAGTTGCACTAGAAAATTAATATTCAGGAACAATTCACCTTGTTGGTATCACATTTTCAAAGCTGTGTCTAAGATACAAGATTAACTCAATAGATGGGACTCAGAGAAGAATTGTCCTACATAACACATTTGGAACAACATTACCTGGAAGATTATTTCTCAGATGTATTTGACATAAAACCAGTGGAGGAACAATAAAAGATGACAGAAGGGAAGACTAATTTAGCACAAATGCTTTATGAGTATTACCTTGAATCGTTAAATGCTAGAAACCCACGTGGACCCTGAGCTCATATTCTGTTGGTGCATTTTATAAAGTTCTCTGTGCCTTGTTTCTCTGTCAATGAAGAACATTACATGTTGGTTTTGTCTTAGCACACTGCCTACGCTATGTAAATACATACATATCTGAAGAATGAAAGGCATGCACAAAATACCTTCAACCTCACATGATTTATCCTTATATTTTCTATTTAATTTTCTTATGGCTAATGTTGTTATGCTCCCCTGTGATATTCAGTTGGAGCAAAATGGCATAGACTATTTTCAGGTAAAGATGCTATACTATACAAGGAAGCTTAAGTATTGTTATGTAGATAGTGTTGCAGGATTTTAAAGGGAATAAATTTAACAAAGGAAACACAGTTTATAGGATTATGTTATAATATTCAGTCAAAAAAGTCTAATGTTCAGTGGTTCCGGCGCCTGTCTTGCAAGCGCAAGGGCCCGGGTTCGATTCCCCGGTAACCACATACCATACTGGGCATGGAGACTCACGCCCAGCAGCAACCAGTACCACATACCATAGTGCCGGGCGTGGTGGCTCACGCCTGTAATCCCAGCACTCGGGAGGCAGAGGCAGGAGGATTGCTGTGATGTGAGTTTGAGGCTGAGCTCAGGGCCAGCCTGAACCACAAAGCGAAACCCTGTCTCAAAAAACCTAAAAAAAAAAAAAAGTCAAATGTAGAGGAGTGCAAGGTTTTTCTACATACTAAAGACCCAAAGAATCCAGCTGATGGTCTGGATCCCATGCCAATGTCTTTCACAAGTCTAATGTATGGCCAGGAGCCTATGGCAATGTCTCATGCAAGTCTCTTTCAAAAATATGCCCAAGGAAGGCCCAAAGATCAGTGGTAGAAGCTGGAAACTTCACTAGGGGATGAAGGTCTGTACCACCAAGCTGAGAGATTTTCACCAGATCCTAGAAGTGATGCTCAAGGCAAAGACTAGAGAACAGAAGCCATCTCCAGAGACAGTGAGGGCCTGAGCTCTTCTAAGGATGAAGACAGCTGACTTCACATCAGGACAACCAGCCGCAGCAAGGTTCTCCAGGAACAAAGACAGCATACTACCTTCTCTTCTGCTTCTGTTTTTGTGCTGCTGGCCACAGTTCTCAGGTGGGTCTTCTGTACCCCAGAACCACACTGACTCAGTTCAGCTGGGTGTTCCAAGTTGACCATTAGTTAATCTACCACACATGGCCATTACAATGTTTATTTATGCACAAAAATCTTTCCACCTAAAGCAGGTTACTACATGGAATTCTGTGCTAGATTTTCTGTCTCCTTTGTGAATATATTGAGATAGCATGACATGATTATCTTACCTTCATTTGAAAAGAAGTTTTCTTCCAGGAAAAAAAAAAAAATTGCCTACCTCAAAACCCAGAAGCTTGAGAGAAATTGGTCACCTACATTCTAGAAGGATGAAACTCTCACCATTACACATGTCAACTTTAAATAGATTAAAGGTTGAAATGTGAGACATGAATCTCTAAAGTGATGGGAAGAAAACACAGGGAATGCTTCAGAACATTAAAATGAGCCAGAACTTTTTGGAGAAGATTTTATAAACACAGAAAACAAAAGAAAATTGTTTCATTTAACAACAACGACTAAAAACATTGTGTTCAATTAAAAAACCTCTTCTTAGCAAAGGAAGGAGAAGAAAGAGACAAACTAGAGGGTGGGAGAACATATTTGTGTGCTATACATCTGGCAAGTGTTACTCTCCAGAGAGTGTTTAAAAAAAAAAAAACACAAAACATAATAACTAAAAGGATAATTTTTAAAAAATAAGGAAACCCTTAAGTTGGTATTTCTCAAAAGAAAACACAAAAAAATGGTCAAAAAGCTGAGAGGTTTGTCTGTGAATTCATCCCAGGAAGTTGCACATAAGAGCCTGGCCCAGCCAGGACCTTGCATTTAGCCTCGTGACACTGTGAACTGAGAATCCACCCAAACCTGCCTGGGCTCTGCTTATGAAACAAGGAGACAGTATACAAATGTGACCATCACCTGCATCCTTCATGTCTGCTACACAGTTACAGAAAGTAAGACATCAGAACTTTTAGCTACAAGTCAGTAAAAAATATGAACAAGAGTACATGTACTTTAAACACAGAAAGACTGAAAAGAGGATTTCATGTCAATTTTTAGTTAGGTTGTGTCTTAGAGGAATAAACAAGGCATTTGCCAGATTATGAAGGGAAAGTCCTGTTCTAAATAAAGTCTGTGTTAAATACTACTGCATGACTCCTGGCCATGGTAAGATAGGAAAAAAAATGTCTAAATCATCTTTATGAGCTCATGCTGTTAATTCTACCTGGAAGCCCCTTTTCCTCCATAGCACCATTGCCTTATAAAGAATCTGTGTATCAATGAGACCCATAATCTCACTTTACTCTAGTACTTCAGACAGGCTGTCTGTTCACAGATTTTCTTATCCCAGACTTTTCAATCAATGGCTCTGTAAAACATGTGGATTATTTTTGATTGCTTCTTTCATTTGGAGTTATGTTTCTGCCGTTCATTCATGCTATAGCATGTATCTGTACTTCTTTTGTTTTTATGCCATTATATGATTATATCACATTAGGTAATTTGTACTTTCATGGGAATTTGGGTTATTTCTATTTGTAGACTTTACAAATAATTGTATTATAAATATTTATCATTTTTTGTTTGGATATTTGCATTGATTTCTTCAAGGTAACTTTCAGTATACTAAATTAATTACTGGGTAATGTGGAACATTACCTTTAATACGCAGAGGAACTATTTTACTGTTTTAAAATATGTTGCACCATTTTAAATATCTAGCAACAGTGTGTAAGGAGGGTTCCAATTTCCCCAAAGGCTCACGAGGATTATTATTATGTGACAAAATTCTACTCACCCTACTAGAGATGGTTTATATACTATCACTTTCAGAGCCATTCCTGAGTTTAATAGCAATAATAATAATAATGACCTGAAGACCCAAAATTTATTTATTTTTTTTGTTTTTTAGGGCTTACAGCTTCTTTTTGGTTGTGTTTGTTAATATGCGTATTGTTGTTTGACCAGGTTTAAGCTTACAGCAAGTTTTGTATCAGTTTAATCATACCATCATTAAAAACACTACCAGTTTGTGATTGCTACATCTTGGAAACAACCCAAGTGTCCATCAACCGGACACTGGATAAAAAAGCTGTGGTTCTTCTACAGAATGGAGTACTACTCTGCCATAAAAAATGATAAGTTTGAATCATTTCTACTTAAATGGACATACCTTGAGGATATCCTCATAAGTGAAATAAATAGGGCACAGATAGGTACATATCACATCTTTTCTCTGGCATGAGAAAATGAAGATGTAAATGAGTCCTAGCATTGTATGTTATATATTGTGAAATAGAAAATGCTCAATGTAAAATAAGGTGAAAGGGGACAATGTTGAGATTGTAACAAAAAAGTAAGGAAATAAATTTTATGTATATGGGGAGGTGGTAGGGTGGGTAGGGCTATGGGAAAAAATGAGAATTGAGCTGTGTCTTATACTGGTACAAATCCCCATTATGGAGTGCAATCATGATGTGTATATTTAATGTACCAATAAAGATTATTAAAACAACAACAACAACAACAACAACAACAACTACAGTCTTAAGTGGATTGAACACAGCGAGCCCAGAAAATATTTACTGAGAATTTTAAATTTAAAATACATCAGATGAATTAGTTCAACCTGATAATATATGACAATTTCCTCTACTGTGGACCTAGAGAGATTTTTAGATTTTGATACACATGCAAAGATCTACTAGATTTTAAGATTTGGATTATCACTGATTACCCTATGCTGTCACCATAATCTCTTTAAATGCCTGAAGATTTTCTCTCTAAATATAAGTGACATTACTGTGGCTAAGATGTGTATATAACTACTGTGAACTTTAATATATGGAAAACATGGTATAGTTCCTTGCACATATCTAGTACTTGTTTAGATAGTAGCAAAATTATGCTAATAAGTGGTTCTACAAATAAATGGAAGTAATTTTTCTCCACAAATAACTTCCCTTTAAAGGTCAAATTTAAGGATTTATTTGTGGCTACATATTAAAAACTTGAAATATTTCTGGTTGTTAATGTTGGAAAGCCTGTTGTACGTATGTATGTAGGATATGTGACACACCTCTGTGTCTACTGCAACTATTCTGCTCTCTCTGAAATACATTTCCTTCACTAAAAGATATCCTAAAATATGTGACCTTTGTACTGTGCATGTTACCATCTGATGCTTAACTCCTCAAGACACTAGGACATGACAGTCAGCGATATAAATTTCACTAGATATGAATCTTTATACACAAGTATGGAATGGACAGATCTGAAACCTGAGAGGAGGAATAAAGAACAAAGGAATGATAACTATAGACTGAAGGAGCAAAAAGATGTCTTCATTTTTGCTGGGATGATATTCTGGAGGGTAACTGGTCTCTGGAACAAATTGTTTTGAAATATGATCTCTTCAGAACATAAACTCTTGACATGCTACTTGGCATGAATAGAGGAAGGTGGTGTTAAGTTTATAGCTGTGAATTTCAGTTGCCTGAAAAGAGGTATTCAGTTATGCACTTATTACTTATTTCAAAAATTACAAAGATAGTTAGCAGAATCATTACATTTCATAATTTGAAACACTGTCTTAAGTATTTTATATGTAAATTAAAAATAAAAACTTTCACTTTTCTGGGAGGGGGATTATTGTGTAGAAAGCTGGTACTGTGCAATAGAATATCTACAAGCAAAATGAAAGCAAGACAAAACAAAATGAAACAAAACATTAATACATATTCTACTGCTTTTCAACTACCAAAAATATCTTTGAGAATATCATTTCCTCTATTAACAAAGCAGAAATATTAACATTTCTCATGTTTTCCTGACCATCTGGAAGGACACTACCTGAAACATCTGCAGATCATTTAACTGTGTAAGTTCTAAACCCAGGATATCGTATGGCAAGTGCTAAGATGTAGTTCCTCGAGTCCTTCTTCCCTTTATTTCTTTCAGAATCCACCAATACGACGGTCAGCACAATAGTGCTTCATACTGGAAAATTCCTTCCTCCTGGACTGGTGACCTGCTCTGGCTTCCTTAGGAAGTTTGGTGATCTCTGATAGAAAGTGTCACCATCTTGAAGCTCTTCCATCTTGAAGTCAGGGCATCCATTCCCTAGACCGCTTGCCTAGGACTTTAGCTCTTTTACGTCTCTGTTACCTGGATTTCTCTCATATTATCATTGTATCAGTCCAGGTTTCCATTCAGGAAAATGAAACCACTCAGAAAGAAACTTTCTACTGGGAATTAAGTGCTTACAAAACCACGGTGATCAGTTTGCTATCAATGTTGTATTGATATATTGATCAAATGTTCTATTGATATATGATGATGTCACAACTACAATAGATATAAACACAATAAAAATGCATGCTACCCACAAATACTGTCACTAACACCATGTTCCCCCATGGTAGGTGACAAGAGCAGAGCATTCAGCTTGTCTGAGGCAAAAATACTCCTGTAAGGTCTAATTGCTAACCTAAGTCATTCTCAAATGCATGTACATGCAGCTAATTCCCTTCTAAAAACTATGTCCAAAGGACTCGAAGTCATACAATGTTCAGCTTTCTAACTGAATAGGAGAATAAATTGGAGTAGGATGAAGCAAGTCCAGGCAGTAGCTGCTCCCATGCACTTCAGTTGATTTTGCTGGTTGTTTCTCCTCTCAAGACCGGGTTGCTTCACACCCAGCAGCAACCACAGGGCTACCTGAGTGAAGGGAAAAGAAGCCTCACTTTCTGAAGCATCGTCGTGACCACGCTGCAGTTCCTATGTCTCCTGCCAATCGAGTGCCTGTGGCTTTGCAAAGGCAGTACGAAGGACTACACCGGGGTGTGTTTTACCCTTATGGAAGAACTTACTCAAAATGCATGAAATTAATCCGGGGAAACATAAGTAAATAGAGTAAATAGAGCGGTGAATGGAGAAAGAGGACACTTTCTTTGGTTTTAGTCCTCAGGTAACTGAAAAGGCATTTAACTAAGGTGTTTTGCAGAAGGCATTTGTGTTCACCGGAGCCCTGTCACCAGGACACCAACAGAATCCCCAATTGTGACTTGCTATACAAAATTTTTGTCACACTTTTGGGCATCTAAAAAGTGTTCCCTTAGTGCAGGATATAAACTGCCAAGGTAGGAAAGGAACTACAGAGATCTCTTGTTGTGGGAGCGTGGGTAAAGACGTCTTCAGACTGTCAGAAGCGACCCAGGGAAGCATGGCCTTGAATGGGCCCCATGTTAGGAGAGGTAGTGGACACTTCTGGTCAGTGGTCAAAGTGCTGCCCATTCTGACAGGACAGTGGACTTCTCTAGCCAGCAAATTTGGCTTGGAAACTAGTCTTTCTGGTTTTGATTGTCTTAGAGCTGCTCTGCAGTCAGAGATTGGATCTGCCTAATCCCCTCTCTAGTTCTCTTCTTCCATTTTCAGAACTGCACTGCAGCCTAAAGACTTTGTCCACTCCTGCTTCCTCTCCTTTAATCTTTGCAGATTTTTCCTCGCAGGCCTCTTGGAAGTTCATTCTCCCTCGATGCCTGTTTCTTAGCACATCCGACTAGACATGATGGCTCTAGAGATCACAATGACATATTGCTTTGAAGCTGATGAACTTGGACTCTGCCTCCCCTGTGAATAGGAGTAGGAGAAATTGATTAAACCTAGAAATATGAAGTTATTTCAAAACGAGTTTTTATGGCAGATATTGTGAAATAAGAAAAAATGTTCAAAGGAAAAGGGAAATGACACAGGGGAATGTAAAGACGAGGAAGAAAAAAAATGATGATAAAAACAAAAACTGGAAACAAACCTTATGTATGTAGGGAGTGGGGGTCATAGGGAGATCAGGGGAATGGGAAAAAATGAGAATCATTATATAAGATATGTTATATACAAGAACAAATTCTCAATGTTGAGTGTGATCATAATGTATATCTAAAATGTACTAATAAACTCCATAAAGAAAACAAAACAAAACATACATTTAACATACATTAAAACATACCTTTTAGCTTTAAGAAAGAATTGATACCTAGATGCATATCAAAATAATACACTTTCAATCACTGATGAAATGTGCTAATGAAATTGTGATATTAAGGTTCTCCCCAGTTAGATACTTACTTTAAATAAGTTAGCCCTCATTGGGGATTCCTAAACAATGTTTACTGTATGCATTTGTAATTAAATGCATGAAAATTTCAAATATTTAATGGAACTTGACTGAAATATGGAAGCTACCTAAGGATGCTATAATCATTTTTGTAAATAAGAGCAAACTGGCAGTCCACATTCAATGATACAATTTTTCCTACGATATTTTGAATTTATAAAGTATATAATTAGATTTTAAATATTTGGAAAATGATTCTTTCCAGAAAATTCCAACATCTTGGATGAAAAATATTTTAAATAATTATATATTTTTAATATTATCACTAAAATATATCAAATAGATATGACTTTGCAAAATATTCAATTATATGGCAATATGGCTTGTTGGTTTTTTTATTTTATCAAACAACATAATTTAAGAGATAGGTCATGGATACACACACACATATATATACATATATATATATATATATATATATATATATATATATATATATTTCTTACTCTCTTACCTCATCTCGAAATTTATTCTGGATATGTAACTGATTCCCAAGTCAGTTTCCTTCATTCCAAGTTTTATGAACTTCTATGAGCCTAAGCTTCAATATCTATTTTCTAAAGGCTGCATTTGTATAAATGCATTAAGCCTCATTCTTCTCTGAAAGCAAATATGACTGCATATCCTGCCCTAGTTTGGCAATAAAACTTCAAATCAAAATTTCTCTATAAAGGACTGTTCCTGCTGGTTAAAGAGAAAATCTGCTCTCCTGTTTACTTAACATTTAGTGGTGATGCAATGAATAACACCTGAGCCATTGGGTAAGTCTGTCATTATCTTCTTTCTCTGTACAAAGTTACATTTCGCCTGGAGTTGGGTGTGGTGAGTTACAGAAACACGACATCCTGATTAGGTGTCAAGTCTTCTCTAAAGAACACTGTTGTCTTATCGTTCTCAGGACAAGACTGTAGTCTTGGTATTCCTCTCCTAAACATTTCGTGCAAACAGAGCGCTTTTTGCTTTCATGGTGATCTGTTATAAAGATAATCATGTTCCTGTTTTCACATGAAACTTAGTTGTCAGCTTGCTTCTCTTCATCCATAGTGGCTTTTGTTAAAGTGTAATCAGTGATCTATCTAAAATGACTATTGAAATGAGGACAAACAAATGAACAGTATTTACAAATCTTTACTTCTTATAGAATCTTTGGAGCAGAGATTGAGAAAACTCTGGATGTAGCTGTACCTTGTGTAAGAGATGGTTAATGCGTTAGTGATTTATAAATGCAAGAAAGAATATCCTAATTGATTTTCTTAACTAACATATACATATTTAACTTCCTTCCTCATATGTTGCTAACAAGTTTACTAATTCAAACTTTAACTTCCAGCATTTTCTTGATTTGGCTACAGATATTTGTGGTTATCTGTAGAAGACACGGGCACTGTAGAAAGGCCGGATACATAGGGACAGTCGCTTCCACTATGCAATATTTGAGCATTTGCTAGAGATTAAGATCCTCATTCTTTAGAGCAAATGGAGTACAATTTCTAGAAATTCCTGACTCTCATTAGTATCTGCTGTGATTTAAATGTTGATAACAAGTAACAAATGAGGCTGTACAATGAAACCCAGAATAATAAAACGGGTGCCAACCTGCTGGGTCATTCTACCCAATGAAATCTCAGTCTTTCCCCAAGTATTTAAGGGAGCAGTGTGGACCACGTTTTATAACTATAGTTTTCTTACCTATGAAATGAAGTATTCCTATCAGATGATTACCAGCATGAATTCTAAGTTTGTGATTCTATAGATATTTTATGAGCTGCTATTATTATTATTATTATTATTATTATTATTATTATTATTATTACATCTCTGGTGGAATAAAGAAGAGATGTCATACCTGGTCTCCTTGCAAAAATTAAGACATTCTCTACTGACCAAATGGGTTATGAATGTGATGAACACTGGAAGTAGTGTCAGTTTTCTAGAGTATGAACAATTTCTGAATTATTAACAGAAGCCAAAGAAATGCGCTTTTCTTTTTCTTCAGGATTCTAGAGTTGTTTTCTCTCTTCTCTGATTTTTTACTTCCTTCCAGGAGAGGTGGGTGTGGACTGATCGGAGTATTAAGAGCTCCTCCAGTTGTGCAATTTTATGAACTATTGCTTGATAACTCCATATACTAGCAATAAAATAGAGGACAATTCTCTGACTCCAATTCCACTTTTCCCTTGGTTCCATCTTTATAAGAGAACGATATTTTCCTAGGTGACCACATCTATCTGCTATAGATACTGAATATTTAAAGGTGAGTGTTATCAGAACAAACCTCTTAATGTTGCACTGAATATTTACCAAGATTCTCTTGTCTCCTTCTTCATGCAATGTTAAAATTTTAACCCTGATCATCATGTGAATATGGGAAGTTTATCAAGAGTGGCTTCTGAAGCTAAGTAGTTAAATTTCAGAATGATTGATGAAAGCCACTATTGGGTCTGTGAGAACTTGTGACAATTATAACCTTTTATCCTGTTGTAAATGTATTCTTGGGTGACTAGAAATAAATTACTTCTAGTAGTCTCATCTAGTTTTAGTAGAAATGCCCATGTTTCATATTATATAACTTTTATCTGAGAAATACGGAAATAAGTGGTGATATAAATGTTGAGTATATTATTATATGTTTAATTCATATGTATTTCAAACTATATATGTATTCTCCAAAATGCATAATCCCAAATATTTGGATGATTAGATCTTTTCTAAAGTTAGGATAATGAAGGTTTTATTTGCCTGAAGAGACACAGGGAACCATTTAAGAGAGTGTGACAATTAAGCAATTCTATAACATTTTCAAAGCATTCAATATTTTCTACAATTTGATTTCCAGTTCTTGAAGGCTTATATTTTCATGCTAGCAAATTAGAATAGTTAGATTCCTCATACTAATTCCACTTATTATTTTTTCCTCATGATTTATTTTTATTAGTACATGTTTTAGTACATAAGAAATGTGTTTACTGTAGGCTGTTAGTGTATATAATATATATTAATTCATTTTATTTTTTCTCCATCCTCCCATTGCAACATATATTAGTGCCTTTCTCATTTTCTGGAGATCTGTTTCCTTATTGCCTGATGTTTGTCTTATGTTTGGACTTTCCATTTATACCTTGAGTTTCTGATAAAAAAGAAAACATGTGATGTTTAAGCTGGTAGTTCTGGTTTATGTCTTTGAACATTATTGTCTCAAAGTGCACTCATTTTTTTTGCAGGTGACTCCAATGTATCCTTCTTTATAGAACAGTAGTCCTCCATTTTGTATAAAAATAACATTTTCTTTATCTAGTCTTCTGTTAATGGAAGTACAAGGCATTTCTATGGTGTAGCTGTTTATAAATTGTGTTTTTATATACATGAGTATGCACACCTCACAGAAATTTGATGTCTTTCACTCTTTGAGAAAGGGAAATTCCATTCAAGTCAACTATTTTTCTTCTCCATAAATTTTATCTTTTTAAAAGTTTACTTTCTGAAAAATCAAATATATCCTTTTGAAAAAATAACAATATTAGTTCAATTGCTTTAAGATAATTTTTTAACAGTTTTAATGGACTGTATTTTATGTGGTTCTGACATTTTTTCTGTGCATTCTTATAGAATGTACACTATGTTATATTTATCTTCAACAGAACATATAGTGTCTGTTAGGAATGCTAACTGTCAAATGGTAGCATGCCAGTTTGTGTTTACTTATGTCTTTTCGTAGCCCTAGTGAATAGTAAATGACAGCAATTCCTTCAAGGGAAGGAAAGAAAATGGAAGAAATTTAAATGAATAAGTTACTTAGTGTGGACAGAGAAACTTCTTTTAATATACAGACTATCAAGAAGCTGGAAATATTGATGATATCTTAATTTTTTTCTCAACACTGACTCTGTAAATACATATCCTTCAGAAGATATGAAACCTACTGGTAAGTATTTCACAATAAAATGAAAAGAAATAATTCTGAAATTAGAGTGAGACTGGAGACTTAGGACTAATTGTGTGTTAGGCCCTGTCAGACTCTAATATTTTCAGAGTTTCACATGAATTGTAAGCTCCTTAAAATTTCTTGGTGGGTGACACCGGTGCTTTTATTAGTTGTATTTGATGAGGAAACTTAGGCTTCACAATTTAAGTATCTTATTCAGGGAGCAGGTAAATTGAAGTTTTAAAACAGGTAGCATAACTTCAGCGTTGACAGGGTTAAAGAGATTGCTTTGCACTCTCTTTACAACATTCCTCACAAGTCAGGCATGACACAGGGAGTCACACATGTGTCCAGCCATCATGTTTCGGTTTGCTCTTGGAGAAATTCTCACTGTGGAGTTCAAACTGGTCTTGAACTTACTTTGTAGCTCAGACTTACCATGAGTTTAAGGTAATCCTTCTGCCTCAGCTTCTCAAGTCCTGCCAACACCTACAGCTTTGAAATCTGCATTTTATTTCCAGCTTGCCTTTCCCTGGGAAGAAAGTTATTTGTCTATTGGTCCAGTTTGTCTTACAGGAGAACATACAGTTCTGTGTTGTTGTTGATTTGCTAGCTGCCATCAGTAACATCCAATAGGGTGTCTCTACTGTGCATCTTCCAGACTGTGTGTGCAGTCCCTGAAAGTGGATCAGGGGGAGGTTCATGGACATTATAAATGAACAGACAAGGGAGAGTCTTTTGTGGCAAAATTATAGGAATGTCTCCTCAGGTCAAAGTCAAAGTAAGGATGAATTTACTCACAAAGCAATTTCTAAAAGGTGAAATTCAATGATATTGCAGTTATTGGACCAGGTGTGAAAATGTTATTGGGTGTTAATTTAATTTTCATCCTGTCAACGCTCATCTGAACCGCAACAGCTGCTCAACACGGTTCCACAAGAGCAAGCCATCCTCACGGAGGAAGCAGATGCCTAATCAATAGGGCCAATAGAAATGGATGGCTCAGCTCGGCAGCCCGTACAAGGGGGAATGAATCCCACGGGGCTCTGTATAGCCAGAATGGGAAAGAACTTTAATGATGGTGAGACTATTCATGCAGTAAGAACAGGAGACTCAAAGTCCTGGATCCGCTTCCAATTCTTTCTTTTTCTGTGATTTTTACCTTCTGAGTAACCTTGGGCTGGACAATGCTTCAGTTCCTGCTCCTTGGGGCTTAAAGAGGTGTTGCAGATGTTGTTTCCAACCTTTCCAAAACCTCTGGTTTTACTGCTTTTATCTCTCAGGCCTTGTGTCATTCAGATTACAAATACACTTTTTCTTAATGAAATTTACTTTCCTTTCACTTCTAAAATTAAAATGGATAGGTGAAAAGGAGAGATGTTAATAGCTGTCCTTCACTGCAAGTAGGCTAAATACAGAAGTAGATCACTTAGGGCTTGAGTTGGAAATATTTGGGTCTAGTTAATGCCTTGACTACTGTCATTATTAACACAGGACCATACATAATCTCATTTTTTGGGGGATTCCAAGCAGGAAGATACATTTTGACATCTGTACCAAATGTAATTTTGGGTACAATCTGTAGTGAGATGTTAAAAAATCATTTTGCTTCCTGCTATCGTAATTTAATAATCTTCTTTAATGACTAAACCTCATCCAAATCGCACCTTTCTTTGTGATTCTCAGCACTTTTTATGGACACTGGGGCAGGTGTTGCTCTGTTGCATGACACGGTAATGTGACATCTGGAGCTTTAGTATTATTAGACAACCTGGAAATTTTTTTGAATAAATGAAAATACTGAATATTTAAAGTACAATGAAAACTTTGTATGACTGTTGAAACTATGAATATTTAAAGAGTTTGCATAGGGATATAGGCCCCTTGGTCCTATTCCACAGACTCTTGACAATCATTTTCCTTTTATGGCTCACCAAAGCAAAGGTTCATTATGGTTCCTTGCCTGGGATCTTCCACTGGAGGAGACAGATGCCATGTTCACAGACTTTGTTAAATATCAACCAAACCAAGCCAAACCCCAACTGTCTTCAATCTAGAATTCCAGTGGTAAAATTCCCTTTCTTCTGTTGTCTATTCTTAAGTAATGAAAATATTTAGAAGGTATATAAGGAGGACTATTTTAGTCTCTATTGAAATTAAATTTCTGTGGCTTTACTGGAAATATTTTTTTAAGAAAATAAAGTAAATAGTGGTGTAGGGGCTGACATATTGGCCTTTTGCATGTGTTAGAGATAAAATGCATTGCTAGTACAGAAAACTGAGGAAACCACTAGAACACAGTGAAGTTTTTGTTATTCCAAAACATAAATGCAAAGGAGGTAGATAAGAAGAACTAGGGTTGGTTTAAACAGATCTATAGTAAGTAGAAAAAGAAAAAGTAGGATCAAGAATTATTTTTCTTAGTTTTTGACTGAAACTGAGGACAGGAACCATTATTGGGTGTTGTTAGTATTATGCTATATAGTATTATGCTATAGCATTATGCTATATGAGATGGATCTTATTTTCTGTTAGATATGTGAAAGTTTGGGGAAATGATCTAATATTAAAAATTCTTTCTTTCTTATTCTATTCCCCACCCCTGTCTGATTTTTCTTCTTCACATCCCTCCACTTTTTTGTCCTACTAGAAATGAATATTGATGGAAAACTTGATGAACAGAGTTTGAGCAATTTCAGGGTAGAAGTATGTACTTACAGTTAAATTGAGTTTCGCAGTGTGTTAATGCATTATCAAAGTAATTTATAACCTGTATTCTTATGGTTGTAAATGAATTTCATTGTACAATTTATATAAAAAAGATAATAGACTAATGAATGTTATTATTTCCTTACTTTCACTAATTAGGTTATTACTAAATGAGATTAGCTAAATTCTAAGCTTTTAATGGAAAATTGATGTAGCTATCGTGGGCCTTGGAAATCGTATTTCTTTGTTCTATCATTAGAATGTATGCTGTATGTATGTGTGTGGGTATTCATTACTCACATTTGATATTTAAGTCAAATTTTATTGTAATGATTAACCTTATACAGTTTATGAAAACTTATTTAAAACAAAGGGAAGTGAGAAATAAATGTTTCATATTGTCTCTTAAAAATAGATGGCTTTCTGTAGATAAAGTTGTTCACAGCTACTCACTGTATTTTCAAGGGGTTCATTAGATAGAGGAACATTTTCAAGTGCTGCTTTATCTAAAATATGCTGAGCAGGAACAAGAGTGTCATAAGTTAAAAGTAAGAACCAAAAGAGGAAACAGTCAAAGTTTAGAATATATCCTGAAAACATTTGTATGATTAGCCATGTCCTGAATGTTAATAGATTGGTTCACTTTTCACTCAAAAATTTAGTTGGAGAAATCTTAATTTCCAAGACTTCATTCATTTTCATATATATCATTTATTTGGGAATTTGAAACTTATTATAAATTTTTTCTGGTATAAAGCTACAATATCAGGAGGACCTGTCCCCTTGTTCTCATATAAGTATTCATTTCTGTTATGCAGGCAACCACAAAGACTTCAAAGGTAAACTTTAGTGTATTCACTGATATATGTTCACTCTTTAAATCTATGCTTAATGTTGCTGTGCTCATCTTTCTTTTACTACAGATTAGGTCTGTACTTTTGCTGTAATGCCTGTGAATTATTTGTTATTAGCGTTCTTCCATGCTTATCACATAGCCTGCTACCTTAGAAGCTGAATTGAATAGAAATTCTCCAATACGCTTTGGTATTTATTTGAAAAAAGCTCACCCACATTTGCTAATTAGAGGAAACTAACACAAGGAGATTAAGATTTGTTCAGGATCTCATGATCTCTTGATACTCTAGAATCCTCATTTACAGAATTTCATTTGAATACTCTTCTTAAAGTAATACTCTAATCCTCACACTTAAATGTAGCCTATGGCTAGTGAGAGCGAGAAGCTAAGATGTACATGTAAGCACAAGTCTAGAATTTTAAAATGCTGGATCTTACACTAATCCTGCTGCTAATATATTAAGGAAAATTACTTAGAGGAGTAGGAATATAAATGCTCTCTGGAAAAATTCCTTTAATTTTATAATTCTGATAACATTATATTTAGCTTGTTTTGAAGTCTATATCTAAGAGGTATGGTTTGAGATTTCTGTATGAGGCAGTTGTTCATAGCACTTATCAGGACTATAAGGTCCTCCTCTTTATTCTTTTGTGCACACGGGTTGCACCTAAAACACAGGCTGTGCGACAGCAAAGAGGAAGGGTTTAGTGTCAATCATCACGGGTCCAACTTCTCAGGACAGTCCGTCAGGCGCACTGAGGTGCGACTGAAGAGCCTTGGGGACTGATGAGCTACAACCGCGCGTCGGCAGCAGCATTTTCCATGAGCCTTGGTCCCGCAGAAGGGGAGGACTTATCTTAAATGACCCTGTTGAGAATCTCGAACTCTAACTGGATCCTTTTCTTTGTATGTTCACTCTTCGGTGGGCTCTGGTTGTTCCTCTACTTATACTATGTGTCAAAATGTATTAACTGTGAGATTTTATTGTAGCTAAATATCAATAAAGGATTTTCATGTGCAGATATTGAAGATTTACTTTCGCAAGCCCGAGTATCAGCAGTATCAGTCCCTTGTTTTAGAAAACCACGTGAATCATGTAACTGTGCCATATTTCTAAGAAGGGATTTGAAAGATTTTATTGAACAAAATATATTCAGAACAAGTGACTGCCCTGTAAATTTGAGACTGTATAATAGAATTTGTGTTAGTTTGCAGATGCAAAGAAGAAAAAAAAAATTCACTGTGATGGAAAGACTGTTCCTAGAGGGGCAGTAGTCTCAAAATAATTTATTGAAACTGCCCTGGATTTCTAAAGACACTTTTGAGTTCCATTTAGAACATAGCCATTGATTACAAAGTGTGATTTGAGAAGGCAAAAGAGGCCAATTTTCCTGCAAACAAATTAAGAGATGCATATTGACTGCAAGGAAGTATGTCATCACTGAGAAATCAAAAGCACTGAAACTTTAGGAAATCAATCAGTAGTCTAGTCAAATTAGATTTTTTTTCTTATGTGTAGTTGCTACATAGACCCGTTGCAGAGTGTGTACATTTCTAGTAATCATAAACTTCTCATTTTTCTAGTTAATCCAGGTCAACCAAACAAATAGAGGGAAAGAGAATGGTGCTGATTCAATCACATTGTATGATTTCAGAGCCCTAACAAATGTCTCCTGAAATCCTTTCTAAAGTTGCATACTTAATGTTTTTGTCCCAGGAGTCCATGTGTCTTGAGGGTCTCTAGCTTCAATACTCTTGGAAGCATGACCCCCCGATCTACGACCAATAACTGTCATATCAATGTTCATTTTAACCCCATTAGGAGACTGAGAAGGAAAATGAAACATATATCTTTTAAGTGCATATAAAGATTATATCACTAATTTAGACTGTTCTACTTGAGGCTGCATGCTATAAGATCAAGGTTACGTTTTTCCTGAATTAATGTTAGGAAACTATTTCTAAACATGACAAGTCAAATAATAGGATCAGATCTCATGCATGTGAACTTTTGAGCCATGTGTGTCTCTTCAGTGGGCATTGTAGTGCCAGAAACTACTAGTTTTCAAATATGACAAGACAGTGTCGACAAGGGTTCACTATGCCACACAATTACTATCTTCAGAATATTGATACTTGTGTTTTTTTTTTTCAAATTTTTTGAATGTTTTCAGAGGCTGCAGTACATATCCTCCAAGTGTATCAGATTATGATGCTTGAGGTGGTGGATGAAGCGGAGTGGAGGTACATGGACGTTTGAGCTTCATTCTGTCCAATTGCATGTGTTCTATGGGCAAAGCCTGCAGATAGCTTCATTGCAGAATATCAGATGCTTTTGCCATGGTTTTAACTTGAAATATAACTTATGCTCTAATACTCTTCTTCACTTAGTGTAATATCAACTTATGAATCAGTGGGATCACAGCTCTCTGAATATTTCTTATGAGAACAGATCCATTTTCTGTAAGCAATACAGGACAATGCTAGCAACACTGGAATAATATGTTTAGTTTTTCTTGAATATAGAAGTTATTGCTAGGGCTATGAGAGACTAACAAATATTGTGCATTGTATTATTATAAAAACAATACACTCCAAGAGTGAAAAATTTGGATTCATGATGAGTTTAGGAAGGCAAATAAAAAGTATGCATCATTCACAATTTAACCACAAATGCTTCAAATACAGGTGCATGCCACTATGGAAAGTTGTGGACAAAATACATTCCCAATTTTTGTTCAATTTATTTTGTAATTACAGAGTGACTGTGGATAGCAGATTTCCTTTCCAGCCTCAAAATTTTAGTGATGGAAGATACTGGAAAAATAAATAAATGCATACATGTACATATATATACATGTAATGGAAAAATATTAATAGTTGTTCCTCTGGAGAAATTGTGTGGGATCAATTTGAAGGAGGAAAGGTGGACCCAGAGGTGCGTGGTAGAGGCCACTCATGAAAGTACACTGGCTGTTCACGGAGTATGTCTCATAAAAGCACATTGACAGCCCTCTTCACTCATGTCTGGGCATTTTGTCTGTGCCTGCATGGAAGCTATGAATATTCAGGCCAGAATTTTTCCTATAAGCAAGTATATGTAACTGTAATATATTTCCAAAGTACTTTTAAAAGAGAAATCATTCTTTTATATCTAAGAAAATATATATTGTCAAGACAATGTTAAGCCTAGAAAATTACACTCATCAGAAGCAGTGTAATTAAATCTTACAATTATTAGATATCTAAAATTCTTTTTTTTGAGACAGGGTCTTGCTTTGTAGTTCAGGCTGGCCCTGAGCTCAGCCTCAAACTTTCATCACAGCAAAACTCCTGCCTCTGCTTCCTGAGTGCTGGGATTACAGGTGTCAGCCACCATGCCAGGCACTGTGATATGTGGTACTGTTGCTGCTGGGCATGGGTTTCCACACCCAGTATTGTATGTGGCTACCAGGGATTGAACCCGGGTCCTTGCGCTTGTAAGACAGGTGCCAGAACCACTGAGCTAAATCCCCAGCCCCTAGATAGCTAAAATTCTTAATGCTACAATGAATGTCCTTATAGGAAAAAAAATAATTCTTTTTTCCTTTTCTTAATGTCTTTTGATACATTACATTTAATATCATTTTGTAAGACTAAAAATGATATTTAGATTTGATTAGATTTACTTTAAACCTGGAAATTAAATTGAAGAAAATATCTTAAATCTTTAAAATATTTAATCATTATCCATCTATGATCATGCCTTTTCATTAAAGTGTTTACCTCATTTATCACTTTTATACGTTTTATTTAATCATATTTTCAAATATTGATAAATATCTTTCATTTTCTAAGGTGGAAATGTGTCAGGAACTGCAGACAACTTACTGGATTTAAAACTTACTTACTGGGGGCCGAGGATTTAGCTCAGTGGTTCCAGCGCCTGTCTTGCAAGCACAAGGACCCAGGTTCAATCCTTGGTAACCACATACCATACTGGGCGTGGAGACTCACAATCAGTACCACATACCACAGTGCTGGGCATGGTGGCTCACACCCGTAATCCCAGAACTCAGGAGGCAGAGGCAGGAGGATTACTGTAATGTGAGTTTGAAGCTGAGCTCAGGGCCAGCTTGAACTACAAAGTGAGACCCTGTCTCAAAAAAAAAAACAAAAACAAAAAAAACAAAAAACAAACAAACAAACAAAAAAACTTACTTACTGGGATTTACTTACTTAGATTTGAGAATATCAGCCCTGCCCTGTGGGATCAATTACTGGGATTATTGCGGACATTTGATCTACCCTGTGAGATTTTAAACTACAAGGATTAGTGCACTAGGATTATTGGCTTTAAGATTTACTGGGACTCACTGGGATTTAAGGATGTCTACCCTGCCCTATATGGAATCTTCAATTACAGGGATTATTATGAGACTGCCTTGTTTTATGCGTGCTAGGATTATGAGTGTGAATTTGGTACCAGGTAAAGGTGCAGTGAGCTCTGGTTTTGAGCTCTTCTGTTCCCCCTTCTGCTGCTGCAGTATCTGGCCTTTAGCTGCTGCTGCTCAGAGGAGCAAGAGTCGGCCCAGGCTCAGCCTTTTTCTCAAGGTTCTGACTGTGTTGTTTGTTGGTTGTTAATCCTTTGCTGTGGGATTCACAGGGCACTGGAGTCTGTCCCAAGGATTCTGGCTGCATCCTCTTCCCTGGACTCCCTCAGAGATGTAGAGAAGTTGGTGAGTCCTGTACACTGTCCACCTTCTTAAATTCCCTTATTAATATTAATACATTTCTTGACTATAACCATTTTAATTCCTCCTGGGCTCTGAGAGTTTCTTATGATGGCTGAGTGTCTCTATCCCCTCCAACATGCATCCTGACTCAAGCTGTATACATTTGCAATATCTGATTTTTAACTGCACTCTCTTCATCCTATTGACCCAGGGTGAAAATTGATACTCTTATCTGAAGGACCGTTCCCTGGAGTATATTTAAAGCAGACCAATCTCTGTGTTTGATCTGGGTTCATCAGAAACCATTAGCCTTGATTGGTTTGTTTTTCTCCCCCTCAGTCTCAGAACTTGATTCTATTGAGTTAACAACTATTCTCCCCCGGGAATAACTACCACAAGCTTGTTTCAAGTAATTCCAATATCTCACTGATAGAAATTGAACCGATCTTTTTTCTTTTTTCTCCTTTTAGTTTTATTTGAAGAATTGTAATGAATTCTGTATTTGCTCAAATCTTTGAAAATCTGCAGGATAAAGCAATCATTCAAATCTCTACCATGTGAACATGCTATTTATTGTGGCTTCTATTCTTCACTGTTCAATTAGGCAACCCAGTTTAAAAAAAATAAGAATCGTTTATTGAAGACTTCTAAGTTGGTATCCAATAAATTCTCATTAATCATGATTTGATGATTTGACCAACTTGTGATTTATGTTATTTCAATAAATATCTACCTTTCCAACATATAAGAAAAACATATTGGCAAGCATTTTAGTACTGTATACTAGGCTGGAAGAATTTTTAACATATCTTTAAAATATTATTATATCTTCTTGAAAATATTTTTGAATGGTGCATTGGTTTGAAAGATTCTATTTTAATCTTCAAGAATTACAATATCTGAGGCTTATAATAATATTTATAAGAATGTTTAATTAAATTACTCTGGTAATAGGTAGAATTCACCCTACTATAAAGTTAAAATATTTTTCCACACTTACACAATAATCTTGAAAGTGATAGCAAGAAGAAAATCATTCAGAACATGTAGTCATAGCTTATAAATATCTATGACTTGTGACCATAAGTGTAATTTTATACCTCATGAGTCAAATTGCTTATCTCTTAAATAAAAACTCATCAATGTTTATACTTCATAGTTACTTGTGAATGAGCCTGAGTGAGAAAGCAGCCTTGCAAGTCATGTCAGCGCAGTTCTATACACTTGTTACTGTCAACAGATTACTTTGATCGCAAGATAAAACTCTCAAGATGACTGTCTTTAATTTTTTTTATCTCAGTATGCCAAGGAAAATAATAATTTTTCCTTGCTTGTCTATAAAATTGTAATTAGTTTGAAAGAGCTTTCATAACTGCTTTGGTAATAATATTTAAATAATTCTCCATTTCACTCAAAATCTTTAAGTGAAATTAATCAATACTATTGTAGAAAATTACTAAAATTTTTTTATTTAAATTTCCATTTTGCTGACTAAACCTCATCGGATTTGCATATATTCTGATGAGCACATTCATTAGTATACTAATATAATAAAAAATTAAAATGAGACAGACCCTTCATTGCAGGTGCTATTTTTCTATACAAACAAAAGGAAATTCTGACATGAAACAAATTCAATCTGTATTGTTAGCAATACTCTTAACAAGTGGTATAGACACTGTATTACACTGTCAATAGTTAGATAATGAAGTCTGGCAAACACAATGCATTACTGATAAACATGAAAACATTAAAAAGTATTAAACACCAAATCCCTCTGTCCACAGGCACTTTTCTTCCTTATTTTCTTTTTTACTTCTGCTTTTGATACCAGTGGTCAAATTCATGACCTTGCACTTGCAAGGCAGGCACAAGAACCACTGAGCTAAATCCCTGGCCCTTGTCTGCCTGAGTTCACATAGCTGCACAAGCACTTGCTGCTATGTGAACCAGTGGTCTCAGAAGAACAGCAGAACAAAAGCACTGATCTAACCTTCTTCCTTATACATCAAAACGTTCTATGTCAGGTATAAGACAATAAAATGTAAGGAAAAATAATACCTCATCATACAGAAGTAGATTTTTCCCTGAGCTCTCTCAGGACAAACATCTTAGACCTGAAGGAAGAAGGTCACAAACCAAACTGTTGGTGAAATTTCTTATCCTCTCCTCTCTTAAATTGAATTAAAACTGATGGGGAATAATAATTTTGAGATACATTTAAGAATATGAAATCGAAGAGATCTGTGTCTTCTATGTTCTGTGTATTTTCCTAGCAAAGGACAATGAAAGAGAAATGGCTAAATCAGTTCTCCATGTACCAATAAGGATTATGGTAGAGAAAGATGGTTTTTCTGGTTGAAGTTAGCGTAGCATTGTGAATCAAAAAACCAAAATGTTGGAGAGGACTTTCAGCAGCATAAGGGACATAGACTTGACAATACATGATGAAAATCAAAACCTCAAATGATGTCACGATGGAATCCCAGTTCTAGAAAGGAGACTGGCTGATATATCTCAGTGACTGTCATTGGAGGGAGATGGGTCGTGGTGAAGGACACTGTTTCCCATGCCCATGCTCACATTAATAATCTTAGCAAACATACAAGTCCAAGAAAAAAACCAGAAACTTTGTCCTACTTGAAATGACCAAAATTACTTTTTCTCCAGAGTGGAATGGAATTCAGACTGAAAGTAGTTTGAGGCATAGAAAATAGAGAATTATAACTTTTCATAGCTGTATTTGAAATTGTTGTGCCTATTGCACAGATGATTGAGTTTTCTTGCAAACCCAGAATCTGCAGTGGGGTCTCAATTTTTATGCATGTAAGTCACAAACAGAGAAAGATAAGGGAATTGATAAACAACATCACCTTAATGGATTTTTATGTTTATTTTATTTTGATATATATTAGACTCATCTGCGAGAGGTCTTCATTTTTTCTTGTTTAATGTTTTGATGTCAGTAACAAGTTTAGGTAGATGTCTATTTATGCACTTGAGAATAAGTTTAGGAATATATTCCTTCTATCTCAGATAGAAGAAAACTTTATTCATAATTAAAATCTTTCTAGAAAAGTTTTATTACAAAATCGCTTTTACCTTTAGCAACTCCTGAATTTATCTCAGCAAAGATATTAGAGAAAATAATCTAGCTGGCAGGTTGTAAAGGGGCTGCATTTGCAAAATGGGCCTAGTGATACAGCACTACTTGGATAGAGATAACAGGAAGGTTAACAAGGTTTTCTCATTATCCCTCTTTGCTACTCATCCTTTCTTGTTGATTTGTCTTGTTGATAGACTTTTAAGTATAACTCTTCCTTCTACCTTTGCTTATTGCTTTTATATGTTATTTAACTGCTTGCCCATTTTGCTTCAAATGATGTCCAGAATTAGTTGAAGATGTTGGATTTTTAATAGCTTTATTTTAAAAACTAAGCTAATAAAAAAAGAAAAGAAAAAGTGAAATGATTAAACAAACATCTTTGACCTGTTTTAATTGGGTTTGCATGTGAAAACTCCAAAATTGAAATCTTTGATATTTTTTTCATTTTTATTTTAAACTTTCTTCAATTTTATCACAGGAGGGATCCTATAGGTGTCTTTTACTGCTTTTCCATGGCCTGTGCATTTCTCAATACAGATTTCACCTTCATTCTTTATTTAAATAAGATACAAATGTGTTAATATACAGCAACACAGCGTTTCCTTATTTCTGTTCAGTAACTTTAAATCTTGGACAAGGCTATGAAATAAGAGACAAATGCCATATAACCTCATGAAGCTGCTGTAATGCATTAAATGGAAATAGTAAGTATTTGGGTTGAGGTAACAGAAAATCCATCAACCCACACAGCCAAAAGTAACTCCTTGAAAATACCTATTATACATGTACCTTGGAGTGAATACTGTTGTAGATAACCAAAAATATGTGGTAGGAGAAGCCACAAATGTATCTCTCTCAAAAGGTTCGTATGCTAGCAAAGTGAACAGACAGTGGTAATAAGCTAAAATATACTCAAGATGATGAAAATATTATGAAAAATAATTTTAAAATAGCTTTGCTGATACAGTAACTGGATCTCTACTTCAGACTGAGAGTTACTTTAAATAAAAAGAAAGTTCTTGGGGTCCGGGGATTTAGCTCAATGGTTCTGGCACCTGTCTTGCAAGCCTAAGGACTCGGGCTTGATCCCCAGTAACCATACACCATACTGGGCGTGGAGACTCACCCCAGCAGCAACCAGTACCACATACCACAGTGCCGGGCATGGTGACTCACGCCTGTAATCCCAGCACTCAGGAGGCAGAGGCAGGAGGATTGCTGTGATGTGAGTTTGAGGCTGAGCTCAGGGCCAGCCTGCACTACAAAGCGAGACCCTGTCTCAAAAAAAAAAAAAACAAAAAAATAAAATAAAATTTAAAATAAATAAATAAATAAATAAAAAGAAAGTTCTGAATAATAACTATGTGAAGATTTGAAAGAAAAGGGAACACTTGGTGATCAGAAATCCCAGTATGTTGAGAGCTTATTTGTTGAGTTGATGTCAGCATGAAAGAACTGTATGGACCGGCACGTCTGGGCTGATACTGTAGATGTCACGGAACCTGGAGTTTATCCCAGTGGCTGTAAGGTCTTATTGCAGGATGTTCTTGACATTTTAACATACTACTCTCACGTACTACATTAGCCAGTTAAAATAATGATATAATCTGAAATTGGCACAGAAAACTTTGGGGAAAATAGTGAGGAATCAGACTTCAGTCAAGTTTTGTGAAATGAGATTAGCAACAAACTTGAGAATTGTTGAACCTGGAACACAGAATTCATTATATCATTATATCTCTATTTCATATATTTGAAAATTTTCCTAACATGAGTATATAACAAATATATGAGAATATCACTTTTCCCACAGTGTAAAAATCAGTCTAGTGCCAAAATTTAGATCTGTAAATACTGTATCAGGGAATGGCAGTTAGGAATATAGGCAACCATGCCATCTATTGAGACAGAAAATCCAGCCCAGTGCTATATAGCATGGGAAAGTCATTGCAAATCAAAATTTTAATTTCAGGCATGGTAGGAGAACTGTGCACAAGAAATAAATGTAGTTGAAGGCCACTGATATATTTTGAGTGTTTTTTATTCCAGCAAAGCTGATGGATTTGGTCACAGATGGAAGTACAACATTAGAAATCATCGCCATGTTGATTATATTTAAGCCATGAAACTAGGTGAAATATTGTGAAGAGAGTGATGATTTCTAATTGTTTATGTAGAAAAACAGGCTCGACAAAAATAAAAGAAAACAAAAAAATCTCCCATTACAGAGAAGTTATTGGAAGTTTATGAGTAAAAAGAACATTTGTTTACTTGTTTCTATAATGTTTAGGTGCATTCTATTTCAAATACTGCTAAAAGGGTAGTTAAAGGCAACATATGTATCATATAAAGCATGTGTCTAAGACCATGATCTATTACCATGAAACATAGTAATTTTTCAAGTTTTATCAGTGTATTTGAAGAAAAAAACTATAGTTGGAGGAAGTTCTTACTTGAAAAGAGTTGATTTCTCTTTTCCTGAAAATAAGTCACTTGCTTTATAACATAATAAATATGATTTTAGATTGTTTTATTTCCTAGTATAAATTTCTATTGCAAAATCCATTAAGCTTTGTTTTAATTAGATGGAATAAAGCATTTCTAAATTGATGACAAATGTTGCTGTAAAGTGCATATGAAATTATGTTCATGGTAATTGTTAAATTATTATGGAAATTTCACACTTCTACAATAATTTGCTTAATTTCCAATTAATTTAGTGTAAGAATCCTGTCACAAACTACTCACTGTATGTCCACAGCCATTCTTTCTTTTCTCTGAAACTATATAGACATATTTATCCACTTGTATATTTTTAAAATGCCTAGTGTCTGGAACAAAGCATAGTTGAGCTGAGATAGGATTAATAGGAAATTATGCTTGAACAAAACAAAACTCTTAAATTTTCATGCTACATTATTTCCTTTTGAATCATTTCTCATCTATGGTTTTAATTTTTATTATTACTAATTTTTTTAAGTTTTTTTGAGATAGGGTCTCACTTTGTGGTTCAGGCTGGCCCTGAGCTCAGCCTCAAACTCACATCACAGCAATCCTCCTGCCTCTGCCTCCCAAGTGCTGGGATTACAGGCGTGAGCCACCACACCTGGCACTGTGGTATGTGGTGCTGATTGCTGCTGGGTGTGAGTCTCCACACCCAGTATGGTATGTGGTTACTGGGAATAGAATCCAGGTTCTTGCGCTTGCAAGACAGGCGCCGGGATCACTGAGCTGACTCCCCAGCCCTATTATTATTAATTATTATGTCTCCTTAAGGAGCTCCCTCTCCTTAATCATTTTTGTAAAAGAGTTGGAATTCAGGTTCTTCTTCTCATTTCTTTTTTGGCCCCTGTGAAGTTTATTAAAGTCCCAGAGATAATACTGAAGTGTGGTGTTATATTGCTCTGATCCATCCTGTCTAAACTTATTTCACTAATATTGTAGCTTGTGCCAACCTTTTGAGACAAACTGTTATTTAACCAACATTAAATTGGATATGTTCAGCTGTTTATATGGTTCACAATAATTATAACTTATTTTAGAAAATCACTATGTTTTGGTATCATCACAAAACATTACAGGGTGTATTATTTGATCCTCATACAACATTAACATTAGCTTCTGGTAAGATTCTTATTTAATAGATGAAGTTTCCCAATTGTGTATTTAGTAAATAAAAAGTTAAGAATACAAACTTAGCTGTTCAGCCTAAAAACTGACCTCTGTTATCTACAGTCCCTTTTAGTCAGGATCGAAGTATCAGTTTTCTATTGCTATGACAAAATGCCTGAGAAAATTAGCTTCCATTTCAAAATATTAATTTTGGTTCATAGTTTCAGATGTTTTGGTCCATCATCACTTGTTCCATCGCTTTGAGTCTCTGGTGAGGCCAAACATCATGGCAGAAAACACAGGGCAGAGCAAAGTGGCTCAGCTTAGATCTGCTGGCAAAGTTCACTCTTCAAAGTAGCCTATTTCCTCCAATGAGACTCCACCAAAGGTGTTACCACCATTGTGTAGCCTGTTTAACTGTGGATCTATGGATGGATTAATCTGTCAGTAGAATCAGTGTCTTTATTGTCTCCCTTTTCAAAGGCCCCATCTCTGAAAACTGCAGCACAGGGGACCAAAGATACAACCTGTGAATTTAGAGATGGGGGCATCTCTCTTCTCAACCATAACAGTGGGTTAGCAGCACCATCAAACCACATTGAGAACTCAGTTGTTTATTAAGTGAAAAATTATGTCTAGCTCACAATAACTGTTAGGTAGATGGTACCGGTCATCTCTCAGGCTCCCACTAAGATCATTGTCCTTCTCTAGAAAAACAGAGTTCATTACAGTCATTAGCTGCTGGAGTTATCAATGAACATTAAATTTTCAGCTCCTCAGCTATAGAAACCGCATTGAAAGAGTTCAAGTGCTACATGCTTAACTAACAACTACTTTACTGAAGTATGAGGCTAGTGAATATTTCTTTCATCACAAAGATTCTGCTGGATTATCTGAACCTGAGTCTCCAGCTCTCTCTGAGACTCTACTTCTAGTCTGCAGATGAGAAAAAGAATAAATTTTGTGAGCCAGGCTGAGGCTGAGCAGATTATGTCTATCCACTGTTCCATTGACCAGAACTCAGACTAATGTTTTCCCTGAAATGTAGAAAAAAATGTGGTCAAGGTGCATGTCCTGGAGCAGAATGAAAATAGCTAGTGAGCAATCAACTACATTCTGCCTCTGAACTGCTTTGAACATTTCTCTTGTCTAAGGATTTACTGGCTGCTTACTATATATGGTTCTCTAAATCTTTGAAGTGCATTTTAAACACATAATGAATTTAAAATAAGATTGTTGTTAAATATTTTTAACCCCTTTTTGGAGGACAGTGTCCTTATAAAATGCCTGAGTGTTGGGCCTGGCATATGACTTGTTTGATCTCTTGGTGTGAGATGAAGTAACTGTCATTTGTAGAACTGGCTCATAAACAGTAGAACTTTCTGCTTTGAGACTAGCCTAGGAGGGAAACAAGACTCCTAATAGATACTGCACTTTCAGTGCCTGTGTCAGAATGAGTCGTATGGAACTGACCATAATCCGCAGACACCTCCAGCCATCTACAGTTCTACAGAGGCAAAACAATGCTTATTCTTCTTTGTTTGTGTGATTTTTAAAGGTGTTGTTATGCAGCAAGTACTAATACAAATTTTTGAAGTAGCAACTATTACGAGGAAACTGAAATGGAATAGTTAAGTATCCTACATCACATTGCTATTGAATCAAAGGACTCTGTTTCAGACTAAGACACTCTGATTTCAGAACACTTGTACTTAGCCATTAGGCCATAAGTATCTAAGTACGACATTATTATCAGGTGCAATGCATATTCTTTAGAAAATACTGAGGTTGTTTAATGCTTCTGTCAAACATTCATGTTCTCAGTAGTTTTAAAAAAACACTTTCATGCTGTACTCTTAAGCTCTCCTTACCTACAAATCTATTGTATGTACCTGTATGCAAAAAATGAATACAATTTTAAAATTTTCTGAAGAACATGATGTCTTTAGTTGAATCGTTAGGTTGTGGAATCCATTAACTTCTGCTCATTGAACCCTTTGGCAAAGAAGAATGAATATAGCACTGTAGGATATCAGGCAAATCATGCCACAAATTAGGAATGATCAATGATATCAAGCATTGGCACTTTTTTGTGAGATCGCAGTTGAGTCAGCTTTAAGAATTTTCACTCCTATCTCTTCAGACAGACACAGCTTCTCATTCCAAGTGTGGTCTATAGAAGAACGGCATTACTACCACCAAGGAAATTGTTGGAAATATTTAACTATGGCAAATGGAAAGTAAGATGAAAGCAATGAAATAATACTAACCACTCTTATTTAATATAAACCTGACCACCAGCCACTGACTAGAGCTGTAAGAAAAAGACATTTATTGTCCTCATTTTATTTGTCAAAATATGGAAGAGAATCTGTATGGTTGGTTCATTATTAATTTTCAGTTAAAAATTTATGCTCAGGTGAATAGATAAGTAGAGATGAATTTACAAAGAGAGATATATTATAAAAGTACCTTTACTATAACTTTTAATCACAGAATAATTAACAAATAAAATGAATAGATTTGGGAATTAGAAGAGATTTAAAATTAATATCAGTAATGTACTAATTTCTCTTGCTTTCTATTGACTTTAGGAAGATCTTGGGTATAATATATTCATAAAAATGAGATTTAATCCTGCTATTTGATGCCTTAATTCCTACTCTTTATAACATGCAAAAACGTATATTTGTTCAAATAAAGTTAATTTCAAATGAATATGAATTCGCATAAATCATTATGGGATTCATGCCTGGTAAAATATGAATATGTAGGTGGAAATGCTAAATATAATAGAAATATAATCAAGTCCTTAAATATCTTCTTTAGGTGAGGATTTTTATAAAGCCAGTCATGCTTTTGTTTAATCTATTTTATTGTATTCTTGAGTCAAATTCGTGAAAGGATGTTCTGTCAAATAATAATTTCCTAGTTATGTTAGTCAACTTTCTGACACTGTGACAAAACACCTGAGAAGAATAACTTGAAGGAGGCAGGTTTTATTTTGGCTCATGGATTCAGAGTCTCAGTTTACAGTCCCTTGGCTCCATAGCTTCTAGTCCTGTGTGGAGGGAAAACCATCATGATGGAAGCATGTGTTGGAAGCATGCAGTGGGAGACAGCTCCTTACCTCGAGGCACCCTGGAAGTAAAGCAAAAGCAAGAGTGAAGCTGATGAAAGGTCACACTCTGCACATCAGCACAACTACTGACAGCCTCATCAGAGAGTGAACCGTTCACTAGGATGAAGTTGAAGAACTCATGGTTCAGTCACTTTGCAAAGCTCCTCAATTGTCAGCTAAGCCTTCAGCACCAAGGTTTGGTAGTAAACAGTTTGGATCGCAACCTTCACGGTCTGTCTGTTGCCAAGCTCTTGGTAGTCACGGAACCATGGGGCAGCACAATCCGAGTGCAGTTAGGAGTTGGGGTGTGGCAGAAGAAACGGATTGGTGGGAGAAAGACCTGGAAGTGTGCATATTCCTTCCTGACCGTCACTTCTCTCTCTGCTTCCTGAGAACCATGATACAAGCAGCTTTTTTCTGCCCAGGCCCTTCCGCCATCGTGTTTCTGAGTTCAGGACCACTGAATATGTGATGAAACTGTGAGCTAAAATAAGTCTTCACTTTCTACATTCACACTCCTCAGGTATTTTGCCCCAGTGACGAGGAAGTGACTGAGGCATCCCACATTCAACGGGGGTCTCCACCGCTGCTTTTCCTGAAGTGTGTGTTTCAGTTTCTATGCTCATTAGCCTTCAGTGAGCTTGAAGAAAATACCCCTATATGGATAAATTGGTAAATAAACAGCAAAACCAACTAGTCTTCTCAAAATGAGGGTTTAAGCAGATGATTAGCAAGTTTTCACAACACCAATCGCTGTTGCATATCATTTGTCCAAACTGCAGCCAGTCTGAACAATGGTTTGCTTTAAAGATATCTCCTTCACCACCCACGTTACTTTTCCTATCAACCTTCTGACACTACATTTTCAAAGAAATCAGGAAAACCCTAATGATTTCAAGGACTTCTCTCCCTCTAACAGTCTTGTGCTCTTTTGATTGTTTAATACACTGTCTTTTTAAAATGAATTCATTTACATGGGACATTTTATATAATTAGGAATGAACCTTTAAAAAGGATACATGCAGTCATTAATATTGATATATGTGTCAGTTAAATTCACTTAGATTAATATAACTTGTCAGAGATTCAGTTCTATTTTTGAAAATAATATTATGTTTCTGAGAAAAATGTGTCCCATAGGGTGAAAGCTTGGTTCATCGTATGGGCTGAGAGCTTACAGTGGCTTCAATGGTGAGCCCTAAATCAGATGAGACACATCACTGGGAAGGCAGATGAAGATTTGGGACAAAAATCACAAACAAGGAAAAAGTCAACTTGAAAATGGAGACAGAGACTGAAGTCATGGATCTTCATCAAAAATGGCCACAGCCACTAGATACTGAATATTTTGGTCAGTTTTCTATTGCTGGGAAAAATATACAACTTTCAAGCTTAGAGGAGGAGAGAATTATTCTTGGTCATTTTTTTAAAAAAATAGGGTCTCACTTTGTAGTTCAGGCTGGCTGTGAGCTCACTATGTGGCCCAGAAAAGCCTCAAACTCACAGAAATCCTCTTGTCTCTGCCTCCTGCGTTCTGAGATTACAGGTGTGATTATCATATCCAGCACTGTGCTGTGTAGTACTGGGGATTGAACTCAGCCCATTGCAGTTTCCAGGCAGATGCCAGGACAACTGAGCCAAATCTTTGGCCCTTGCTTATGGTTCTTAAAAGATTCCATGGTTAGCTGGCACCATGGCAGAAGTGGCATGAGAAAAGAGCCTAAGGGAGGAATTTTCTCATCCTCATGCCAGGAAGTGAAAGGAGAAGCAGAAACAAGAGTACGCCCTTGCTGGTGACACACTATCCTTTCCAACTTGTCCTAAATCTGGATACAAGCCTGCAGAGGGAGATTTTATAGCTGGACCTTTGCACCTTTATTACTGTATACAAAGACTACATCTTTTCATGGATTTTCTATTACAGTGAAGTCATAAGGCTGAAAACTGCCCTTTCCACTCATAGCCAAAATTTACCTGTATGATTCGCTATGTCTTGCTTTCTTTTTCTTAATCATTAGAAATGATATCTTTCTTTACTTTCTTTCTTCTTTTTTTAGAATAATTTCTTGACAATGGCAGAAACCCACTATGGGCAAACTCTGGGACTATGAATGACTCCATGAACCAGAACCTCATCTCGTCAGGATATTGGACTGCACTATAGGTAATGGAGACTCACATCCCCATCGGTGCAAGCTGTTCCACTCCCTTGGCTTTGAAACTCAGACCCTTCCTACCTTCAACTTATTTCTCTGAGAGTCTTCACTGGGCTAGTCAGGATGTAGGATATTGGAAGGAGTTTTTTTGATAGGTGTAAAAATAGTATATGTTGATTCTACTCAAGATCTGTTAGCCAGATCTCAGAGATAGTCCTAAGTTCAGAAAGACAAGGGTCAATATGATAATTTTCTGTATCTAGGAAGGAAATGAGTTGGAGAAACACATACCATTGTTTCGACTCTTTCTAGCTTAAACAGTGGGTGGGAAAGAATCATAGTCCATTGTTCAGTTATTCCAGGACCAGCTAGGAGCACTGTCATATCCCAGTACACACTGAGTTTCAGTATTCATCTAGCATACAGCAAGGGAGAGGGGGAGAAACCCTCATTTTCCAAAAATCTGGTTCTAAAAATAGACACATGGTTTCTATCCAGCACCTATCATTAGGATGAAATTGTTCAGGCCATTCACACCTCCGTGAGGCCCAGAAGGGAAATCTTAAGAGGTTCAGCTCCTGTCTAGCAAGATAATGTGCAATGCGAAGAGGAATAGTTGAGGCAGTGACTTTGACTGAAGCCAAGGAGGCTTCACTGTGGAAAAGGTTCAGGAAAGGGAATCACAACAAGAATGAGAGACTTGGTCCCTGTGGGTGTTTGCCCAGTATCTGTCTTATGCAACTGATCCTCACAAAGGTTAAATATTTTCATCTTTAAGTCTGTGATTATCTGAATTTATGACACATCAATACTTCAAAGGATTTCTTTAGTTCACTAAACTTTTTAGAATCTAGTTCCTCCTTGTTTAGAAGAACGGTAGACTTACCTCGTCAATTAGCCATGGATGCCACCTAGGGTCAAGAGCTGTGTGGATGGCAACAATATTGGTTGCCTGACCACACAGTAGATGGTGTTTCTTTCTCTACAGTTTATTATTATAACAAGAAAATAATCATGCTGTGTGTTTTCTCAAACAAAAAGTCAGAGCCATGGTAGCAGAGAAAGTAAATTACTTTCAAAAATAAATTTCTGTTTAGCAAACCCACCAGGCCAAGCCATGGTTTCTATTTCTTTGGCTAACTTATGCATAATTTCTAAAGAAATGCAAAAATTTAAATGACTGGTTTGTCTTAGTGACTGGGCTGGTTAAGCTGTATCTTATCACTGGTAATGTCTACTTGAAGAAATTATTCTATGTAATGTAGAAATATTGCAGAATATGAGGAAGTTGTTTGAGTTGCCAGGGAGATTTCTTATGGAACATTCTACCCAAAAATATTCTGTGTAATTACTTGACGGTAAAAGGAATGTAAAAGGTTTTGGGAAAGTATATAAAATCATGGAAGACACATAACCTGAAAGATTCTGTGTTTTAATTTCAAAGTATTTTAAATTTTATTTTAAATGAAAGAAAACTTAAGAGTCACGGGAAATCTGCAATAGTGATGTCAGCAGAAAAATTACAACAAATTCCAAGCAGGGATTCCCGCATTCTGCCTGTAGCAGCAGGAGATTCCATGCATGGTGCTCTGTCCATCTTTCTGCTGTCTCGTACATACAGTCTCAGGATGTGAGGACCCAGAACTGTACAGTGCTCCATAGCCATCACCCTGGCCCTGTGGTTAAGAGATTCCTTTAGGAAATGTAATAGAATCCTGCTCTGGGCTGAGACATGACCACCTAAAGAGCTGTGGACTTAGCACCTCAAGAGAAAACAATCAATGGGCCACAGGAACCTGTGAATAAAATAATAGCCAATTTCTCTACCCTTTCTTCAGACTTTTGAAGCACAGTTGCTCAGAGGATCCTAAGTGTGAGATGTCTCAGCTAAACCTACATCTTATTGGCTTTTCTTCCTTCTCAAAATCACCTTTTTTGCATTGCTAGCTGTGGTGTCTGAGATCAACTTCCAAATAAACTGACTACACTTTACCATTCTCTCAGTGCTTGATATGTGGGTATAGAGAATCGGATACCTATTGAAAGCAAAAGTTTCTCCAAGTAGGCAAATATTAATGATTCTCCTCATAGCTCATTTTTTGGTCGCCCTGTCTGTCTTCTATCTGAAAGTAAACAATTTCATTAACAGGTCAACTTCAAGTACTTATCACGTCTAAAAATATTTCTATCACTGTGAGAATGGTCTTTGGATTCCAATCCTAGCCCTGTTATTCTTAGACAATATAATTTCAATCAATTATTTTTTATTAACCCATTTCCTCATCTGTAAAACTGAGATAAACTAAATGTTGGCGACTGTTACGAAGATTTACTTGAATAATACACATTAAATTTGCTTTGTAAATTGGTGTAAATTTTTAGTTTTCAAATGAAGAAACATCGAGCCTCTTGATATGTATTATAACTAATTATAAAATAGATGAGCAGCTGGCTGTTTCAAAGCCTGTGGCACATATGAGGGGACAGGTGCCAGGTTAGCATCTATGGACATATATGATGAGAAACCCCTGAATGGCAGGGGCAATTAATTACAGTCTACATTTGAAATTCCTGAAAGCCTTAGAAGTCATTCTTTTTTCTTCCTTTAAAATATGTCACCTTGCATTTTATTAGCTGATCGATATCATAATCAATCTGTTTTACTTCATTTTCAGCCCCTAAGTCCTATCATTGCTGGCCTGTAGTTGAGGAGTATGTTTTTGTTTTATAAGCTATATTGTCATCATGCAGCTGTTAACTGTTTTTGGCTGGTGAATACCTGCTATTGTTCTTAACTAAGTTTAATCATAACAACTGCATCTACAAATTAGCTCTGAGTCTTGAAGTATCTTTTGGATAATGTACTCAGTAGAATGAGTCCAAATGTTATATCATGCTGTTAATGATAGCACATGGACTTTTCTGTGGGAGACACAAAATTATTTCAAAATGCTAATGTCCCTGATCTCAAGGTATCTCAAATGAAGGGAACTTTTATGGATTAACATATAAAAGAGGTAGTTCTATAAAGTCTAAAAGTCACCTCCTATTTTGAATGAAGCATTTATAGCTCATTTTATGCAAGTACTGATAGGAAAGTGCTAAAGTACAAGCACTAATCCAGGAGTGGTTTTGCTGTATTGTAGAAATGTGCAGTAAGAATAAAAAAAAAAAATTAAGGGCAGAAAGATTAGCTTTTAATCTTTTGTATTTTTTAGTCATGGGGATGTGTATGAAGAAAAGGGACTTAAAGGGCCTTTGAACACGAAAAGTGAGAAAAAATGACATGAGTGAACCATAGAGATGCTGAGTGGGTTTCCCAAGGGCTGCAGCAGGACCATCAGAGTCAAGGGAAGTCTGTGACAACCACTAGAACTACAGAGTGAATTTCAGTAAAGTTTCATTGCCAAAAATAAATGTACAAAGGAAATTAAGTTCCAAGTGAATATTAGTCTCAGAGTGATTTTTCTTTTGTTATTTGGTCTCATTCTCTGAAGGTGAAGAACTTTTCACTCACCTGAAAACTTAAAGGAGTATACTACACTTTTATAGTCTTTTACACATTAATTTTTATACAAAAATAAAAGGAAGATATTGAAGTCATCAGAAACTTTTAGATAATAATCCTTTGATGGGATATTTGGGAACAGAAAGTAGAACTATTTCTTCAGAAGATTACAATATCTGTTTTCAAAATTCCCAGTCACCCCAGGTAAGGCACCAAAACTAACCTGTTACAATTTCAATTTAATAATCTCCTATTCCACTTTTAGAGGCAAAGATGCTACACTTTTTAAAGAAGTTCTTGTCTTATTAATGAATGCTAATGGTGAGTAATGCAAATCTTATTCATTTTCATTTTTCAAATAGCTACACTGTATTTGCAAAAGAACTTTAAAGAAATTGAATTAATCTAAGTTTGTTTTAATTATAATTTGTTTTCATAACAGCCAACTGACAGGTGATACTTGCTCTTGCTTGAATTACATCTTCGGTTAATGTTTTCATGTTTGTAGCTGTATAAATTATTTTAGCTTCATGATAATATTTAGTCATAAAAGAAAACACATAAATAGTCTTAAAACAGGCTGAAATAATTTATTCCCTAAATGAATTATTACTTATGAGGTATGGATTTAACATCTGTGTTATCTAATATAAAATCCACATTATCTTGAATCCTTAGTGCTCTGTTTCATAAAAACGTTTGCATCTTCCTCCTGTGAATTGTCTTGGCACATTTAGCAAATGAAAATAAAGAATTCCAATTCAGTTTTCTTTAGTTTTTCTTCCTTGTCCCTAATTGTGTTTTTTATTTATTTTTAATGACAGAACTTTAACAAAAAAGAAATTCATTGTCTGATCAACATATCATAAAATGACACAGTGACAGATGTGCCTCTCCCAGATTTCAACTAAGGTCTCTCTGGACAGATGGTGGGTGTCTCTTGATGCGGTTCCAGCTCGGGTCAGTACAGAAGAAATGAGAGGGATCAGATAGTCAAGTGTAGCTACCAAGAGTCAGTTTCAAGCCCCTATTACATGGTTAGTGACCAAAATCTTACTATTTCCTTTTGTTTATTATCTAGGAGTATCTCAGGGCAAATGTGAAGTCTTAGATTCTAAGAGTTATAAAGATTATCTAGAAAGAGATTGCGATGAAAATGACTCACGGTGCAGTCTCCTTGCAATTTTGAAGTGCTCCTCAGGTTTCTATGTATTTTACTCTAACAATGTTTAATTTAACATTTTCTATACTAACACAGAAGATACTTAGAAATACTCAATTTCCATCCAGGGAGCATGCTTGATATCTATCTTTTGTCTGCTAAAGTCTCATTATTGCCGTTGTTAGCTGTGTGATCATGATGGGGCTTGATTTAAAACTGTGGTACTAAATGGAACTACTGTATTGTTGGTCAGAATCAATATTTTTAGCTGGAATAAATTTCAACAAAATTAGACAATGTTTTAAGATGCATTACATTTACATTTATATGACCTTTTTAATCTTTGTTTTCCTTTCTTGCTTTATCCATTCTGTACTTCATCTTCTTGTCAGATTTAATCTGATGCACAAATATATGATTAATAAAAATGTTGCAAAATAGGATTTTCTCAAAGAATAAGTATTTGATTCAATCTTCTCTTTCTTGTTCTTGTACTATTAAACAAATAATTATTAGCAGTTCATTCACCTTTACTGTGTTTGTGCACTGTTTTATTAACCAACACAGTCCTGTATATTTACTCTGGTCTCTGGTATGGGCATGTGATGTACAAATGCATAATCTGAAGACCTAATATAACTTTAGGTATAAACATCATTGCTTAGTAATTTGAACATAAATAATTTTTGGGACACTCATAATAACCAGAAAAGACATTCCACAAAATTCCTTATTCCCAAATGTTCTCATTGTTTTAACCAAATTGTTTATAATAGCAAGTAATTCTTTTTCTTAGCAACACTGCTTTTCAATCTCACACAGCTGCTAACAACAACAGAAAAATGTTTTCTTGTTCCACAGAGAATAGTTTAAATCAAGCTCTCTCTGAGGTTTACTTGTGGTGCTGGTGGTGAACATCAAGGATATGGTTTGGTGAAGATAAGAAACTGATTGCTTCAATCTATGCTGTAACTGACTACAGAGTTCTTGTTTATAGGGGCAACTGGGATACTTTCCTTCCCATGTTAACACTGGACTTCAAGAGCTCATATTTGAGCTGCATTCACTGAAAGAAAGGATGGGTAGTACATAAGGACAAAATTAATAGAATCATGATTGACATTGGACTGTTTTGAGTAATGAAAATAGTAATTCCTAATTTAAAAAGACCTTTCACTGTACTGAATATGTCTTTAAATTGGTATATAGAATTTTCACATCTTTTTTACTAAAATATGTACTTCTACATGTTTAATGTGTAATAATGAGATCAGTGTAAAAAGCTTTTCTATCGTCTGAAAAACAAATCATGCACTAGGAGATTTCTTTTTAAATTTTATTTATTTATTTACTTATTCTTTAAATTTTATCAGCACATTTTAGATTTATGTGGGAATAACAATTGTTACAGGGATTTTGTACCTGTACATGATGTATCTTGTTTCTTTTTTTTGCGCCCTCTCCCCTCAACTACTCTTCCCTTCATTATTCATAAAAGGCTTTGTTTCCATATATTCTTTTTTTCGAGTCCCTTTCTTCCTTTTTCTCCTCTTTCAACTCATTAGCTTTCTTTCTTTTCCCCTTCTCCCTTTCCTACTTCCCTTTTCCCTTTGAACATTTTCTTCCTTTGTATATTTATTATGTGTTTTGGTCTTGATTTAAATTTTGATCTCACATCAGAGAAACAATATGGTATTTAAACATATGTGTCTGATTTATTTCAGTTAAGTGTATGGTCTCAAAGTGCTTCTATTTACCTGGAAATGTCTCAAATTTATCTTTCTTTATGGCCAAATAGGATTCTATTGTACTAAGAAAAATGTTCCATATCTTCTTTATCCTTTCATCAGTTGATAGGCATTTGGGCTGTTTGCAAGATTTAGCTATTACAAACTATGTTACTGTAAACATAGTTGTGCATATATCATCTGATATGATGCTTTTAATTCTTTCAGGAAGATATCAAGAAGGAGCATAGCTGGGTCAAGTGGAAGCTCTAGTTTTAGCTTTTTGAAGAATCTGTACACCAATTTCCACAGTCTGTAATCCCATTAAGAGTGGAGAAGGCTTTACTCTCTTCCTCAATGGGTGTTGGTTGATTTCTCAGTAATAGCACATCTTCCTGCTGAGATAGAATCTTAGTATTGTTTTGATTTCATTGCCCAAATTACCAGTGATGTTGAACACTTTTTCATATATTTATTCACTTTTTTTTTCCTTCATCCAAAGGTACTCATTTCAAATGCTCAGTTTTGAATTAGGCCTTTAAATTTGGGGAGTCTGAATTTTTGTTTTTAAAAATACATATTCTAGCTATTAGTCCTTTGAGCAACAGCTGGCAATTTTTTTCACATACTGATGATTGTCTCTTCACTGAGTTACTGATTTGTTTTCTGTGAAAAATCTTTTCACTATGACAAGATTCCAGCTGACTCTTTGTGATTTGGTATCAGGGTTTTGTTCATAAAGTCTTTGCCTGCACTTACATCTTTGAGAGTTCTACTTATCTTATTATCCAACAGATTAAATTTCTGTTTTAATAATTAGATATTAGATCTTTCATCCATTTCAGTTTTAAATAAGTGCATAGTGAGTGATATGGTTTTAGTTTTAATCTTTAGCATGTGGAAAGATAGCTGTTATAGAAGAGGCCGTCTTTCTTCCTATAAGAGTGTTTGGCTCTTTTATCAAAGACATGGTGGCTGAGTATTCCTGGAGTTGTTTCTGCATGTTTTAATTTGATTCTTAGGTCTGTTTTTTTTTTTTTTTTTTTTTCCCAGTACCATGCTGTTTTCATCACAGAAGCTTTATAGTATAATTTCAAGTCAGGGATTGTGAGTCCCCCTGTTTTGCCTTTGTTGTTCAGAATTGCTTTTGCTGTTTTATGTCTCTTTTGCTTTCTAATGACTTTTAGGACCCTTTTCTCTAAACCTGTGAGACATGCTACTGGCTTTTTGATAGACGTTGCATCATATCTGTATAACAATTTTAGGAGTATTGCTATTTTTACACTTTTGTTTCTTCTTATCCAAGAACAAAAGCTATCTTTCCATTTTCCTTTCTCCTCTTCAGTTCTATTTTTCAGAATAGTTTCAATAGTAGAAGTCTTTTACTTCCTTTGTTATATTGGTTCTTATGTATTTCCTTTATTTGGATGCTATTGTGAAAAAAAAAAAAATTTCCCCTAACTTCTCTTTTGAGAGTCTGTTACTTGTGCATAGAAATGCTATTAAATTTTTATTGTTGGCTTTGTACTCACCTATACCACTGAGTTTCATTGTTAAATCTAGAGGACTGTTGGTAGAGTTTCGGGGTCTTTTATGTTGAGTATCATGTCACCCACAAATAATGATAATTTAAATTCCATCTTCCCTACCATATTTTATTAATTTACTTCTCTTGTCTAATCAGTCTGGCTAATGTTTCCAGAATTACATTGAATAAGAGTAGTGATAATTGACATTTTTCTCTTATTCTTGATTTTAGAGTGAAAGCTTTCATTTCTTTGTCTATTTAATATAATTTTGCTCTTGGATATTGGTTTATCAAAAAATAGCTTTTATCATATTGGGATGAAAACCATCTATTCCCATTTTCTGTAGAGATTTTACTATAAATGAGTGTTGAACTTTTTCAAATGCTTTTTCTGCATCTAATGAGATGATCCTATTTTTTTGTC